>VWPU01006922.1:0-264590 GCA_013398955.1 Callaeas wilsoni
CCCGCCTCCTCCCATTGGCGGGGCCGCGCCGGGGCCGGCCGGCGCCGCCGCCGCCGATTGGCTGGCGGGGAATCCGTATCAATGTTTAAGCCGCGGCGTGAGGTGAATAGAGGCAGTCTGCGAGCGGCGCTGGGCGAGCGCGGCGCGGCGGCCCCGCGAGTGCTGCAGTGAGGGAGGCGAGGCGGAGAGGAGGTGGGGAGAGAGGGAGAGCGAGAGAGAGAGAGAGCGCGAGGGAGGCAGAGCGCGGCTCCAACTGTTGAATTTTCACTGAATTCTCCACTTACCTGCGGGCGGCTGGTGAAATGGATCTGGTTTATCGGGGATCGGCGTTCGCTCCGCGTGCTGCCTGGCTAAGACTGTCGACCGTCTGTTTGCAAGGGGCCACCCATCAATGAGGCAGAGAAGAATATTTGTTTTTTCTTCTTTTGCATTTGAAAGCCTCCCTGCCACACGTTGCAGAATTAACTGTGTACTTTGGGTCCGGACTCAAATAAAGGAGAAAAAAAACAGTGCAGAACTGAGACTCGGAAGTAGATCTGTGAGCTATGTATTGGAAACCTATGTTTTTATTGTTTTTTTTTTTTTTCTTTTAATGTGAAAGATCTCTGATTTATTTCACACATAACACTGAGGAAAGGTGGTTAAAAACACTCAGCAAAGCAGGAGACAGACGCGCCTCTGTGCCAGTGAGTGGATAACAGCCTTGTTTTCCTGATCCTCAGTCTCCCGGAGAAAGAGGTATAGTAAAAGTGTAGCTGGATCCGACACCCCCACCTTCTCCTTTTTTTTTTTTTTTTCTTTCTTCCCTCCCCTCTCTCCAAAATATAAATCTGATTAATTTTTTTTCCTGTCTATAGAGTGAGTCAGAGAAGCGTTAGGAAGAAACTGCAACTAATGTCTGTGAAGGGAGGAACATGAGGCGATAGTGAATGTGATTTGTTCCGCTGGATCTGACTCATCCAAGCGGATTGAAACACCTGCATTTCTGGATTTGCCATTCATTTATTTCAGGTTGTTAAAAGAACCTGAAATAAAATTTTGCTACCCTTCCCCAGTATTTACCTATACACCGTATCGCTAGGAAAGGTGTATATCGGAGAGGGGGGAACGCATCTGGCGTTGCTGCCGCTCTTCTCCCCTGTACCAAGATGCTCAGAGAGACTGTTAAAGCTTTGAAAGGACTGCAAAAAATGCATCATACTGATCGCGGAACTGCATAGGTTTTAATATAAGCGAATTAATCGATTAAAAGATCTCCCACTTTATTCATCGCCAGGATTGTTTTTCCTCTTCTTCTCCCCTCCCCTAAATGAAGAGGACTAGGCGGCAGTGTCATTGGAAGGAGACTATGAATAGAAAGAAAAGAGAGGCACTTGATAGCGCAGCCCTGTGAATACAGAGACTGTTTCCCTTTTAGCGAGAGACTAAGAGAGTGTGTGTGGTGTGTGTGTGTGTGTGTGTGGAGTGTGTGTGTGTGGTGGCTTTTCTTTCTCCCCCCGCCCTCCCACCCCCTCTCTTACTCTTTTCTTTTTTTTTTTTTTTTTTTTTTTTNTTTTTTTTTTTTCAATCTATGCGTCCAGCTATGGGTTGCCTGTTGCTTTCCTCTCGGCTGGAGAGGAAAGCAAACTGGAATTAAACTGCATCGAGAAAAGTGCAGCTCCTCAGACACGCATACGCACACACGCATAGATACAGGGAGAGAAAGGATGTGGTGGTGGCGGCGGCTACTGGCCTGTCTTAAAGAAACCCAAGTGTGCTGCTGATTGAGCACTGTCTGAGCTTTCTCTCAAAATATATATTTACTGCTAGTGATGAAGGTCAGCTGGTGGGTTTCTTAATTTTTTCACCCCAAAAGGACGAGTGGGAAGCTGTAGTAGAGGGAGAGAAAGGAAGCTACAAATCCGGACACTAGTTTTTGCTGGGGGGGAGGTGGTTTGTTTTTTGGTGGTTTTTTGGTGTTTTTTTGTTTTTGTTTTTTTTTTTTTTTTTTTTTTAATGTGTTTTGTTTTCCCCTCTTGCCCTGCAATCCTCATTCCCTCTCCCTGTGATTCGGGAAGGAAACAGTGACCCAGGGTGAACGAGGCAGAGAGGGGGGAAATACCGACGGCAGCGAGATGCAGCTCTCCGCCGCAAGCAATGCAAGATTAGATCTCTAAATGCAGCAAAACACTCCCTGAAAACCAACAACCCCGCGGTGCAATCAGACATTTCACTGCCGCTCACTGCACACGAAGAGAGCTTCAACAACAAGCTGAGACTTTTTTTCCCTTCTGTCTCTCTCCTACCGCTCCACTCCATCAATCGCATCACAAGCGATGAGTAGCAAATAAGCTTTTTTACCTCTGCTACAGACCTTTGACCACCCCCTTTTCCTATGTATGTATAAATATACATATTTAAAAAATATTTTTGATCGTTTTTAGAAAAACAACCACTGCCGACTTTTTTTTATTATTGTTATTTTTATTATTCTTTGTACATCTGCGGGCATTCAAGGATCGGGAACACATCGCCTGCCCGGAGGAGAAGATCTTTTGCAAATTTTCTGATTTTTGAAACCCTCCCACTGCCGAAGTTGGACAGACGAAGTAACTGCGAGGGAACTGCAAGCACGGCAAGCTCTTGCTGAAACGCTGCCGAAGCTGCTCCCTCCCCTCCCCCGACCCCCCCGATTGCTCCCACCCTCTGAGCTACATGATCTATTTGCTGCCTCTCATCCTGTGTCTCTGCAGATGTTTTAGAGCAACAGGTTCAGGAACTTGAAATATAGGGGTGGGGAAAGAGAAGGAAAAAAAAAATCAGAACTAAAAAGGAAGAAAAAAGAGAGCCGTCAGAGGAGGAAAAACAACCCCAGTGCAGGAGGCAAAGAAGACGGGGACAAGCCTGGTCGCCGCTGCTGCTCCTGCCGCCCTCACCCCTGCTCGGGAATGTACCTTTCCATTTGTTGCTTCTTCTTCTGCTGGGCTCCCGCCCTGTCGCTGAAGAACCTGAATTACTCGGTGCCGGAGGAGCAGGGAGCGGGGACGGTCATCGGGAACATCGGGCGGGATGCGCGGCTGGCGGCAGGCGCGGCGGGAGGCGGGATGCTGCCCGCGGAGCGTGGCGTTCCCGGTGGCGGCCCCGGCGGCGGCCGCGGCCCCAAGTCCACCTTCCGGGTGCTGGAGAATTCAGCCCCGCACCTCCTGGACGTGGACGGGGAGAGCGGGCTGCTCTACACCAAGCAGCGCATTGACCGTGAGGCGCTGTGCCGGCGCAGCGCCAAGTGCCAGCTGTCCCTCGAGGTGTTTGCCAACGACCAGGAGATCTGCATGATCAAAGTGGAGATTCAGGACCTGAACGACAACGCACCATCATTCCCTTCTGACCAAGTGGACATGGACATCTCTGAAAATGCTGCACCAGGCACCCGCTTCCCCCTCACCAGCGCCCATGACCCAGATGCTGGGGACAACGGTCTGCGCACCTACCTGCTCACTCGTGATGACTACGGCCTCTTTTCCCTCGATGTGAAGTCCCGTGGTGATGGCACAAAGTTTCCGGAGCTGGTCATCCAGAAGCCATTAGACCGTGAGGAGCAGAGTCACCACACTCTGGTGCTGACAGCATTGGACGGCGGTGACCCACCACGCTCAGGCACGGTACAGATCAATGTGCGCCTCATTGACTCCAATGACAACAGCCCCATCTTTGAAGCAGCCTCCTACGTGGTAGAGCTGCCAGAGAATGCACCACTAGGCACAGCTGTCATTGACCTCAATGCCACTGATGCCGATGAGGGTACCAATGGAGAGGTCCTCTACTCCTTCAGTGGCTATGCACCTGAGCGTGTCCGTGACCTGTTTAGCATTGACCCACAGAGTGGCCTCATCCGTGTCAAGGGCAACTTGGACTATGAGGAGAGTGGCCTCATTGAGATTGATGTCCAAGCTCGAGACCTGGGGCCCAATCCCATCCCTGCTCACTGCAAGGTCACTGTCCGCCTCATCGACCGCAATGACAATGCTCCCACCATTGGCTTTGTCTCCGTTCGCCAGGGAGCTCTGAGTGAGGCTGCCCCACCAGGCACTGTCATTGCCCTGGTGCGGGTCACCGACCGTGACTCAGGCAAGAATGGACAGCTCCAGTGTCGGGTGCTGGGCGGTGGCGGCGGGCCCGGTGCCGTTCCTTTCACCCTGGAGGAGAACTATGACAACTTCTACACTGTGGTCACTGACCGACCCTTGGACCGTGAGGCACAGGACGAGTACAATGTGACCATTGTGGCACGTGATGGGGGCAATCCCCCACTTAACTCCACCAAGTCATTTTCTGTCCGCATCCTTGACGAGAACGACAACCCACCCCGCTTCAGCAAGAATCTTTATGTGTTACAGGTGCCTGAGAACAACATCCCTGGAGAGTACCTGGGCTCAGTCTTGGCCCAGGACCCTGACTTGGGCCAAAATGGGACGGTGTCGTACTCCATTCTGCCTGGGCATGTGGGAGATGTCTCCATCTACACCTATGTCTCTGTTAACCCCACAAATGGTGCTATTTATGCCCTGAGGAGCTTCAATTATGAGCAGACAAAGCACTTTGAGTTCCGCGTGCTGGCCAAAGACTCGGGTTCACCCCACCGGGAAAGTAATGCTACAGTGCGCGTCACCGTGCTCGACGTCAACGATAATGCGCCCCTCATCGTCCTGCCTGCCCTCATCAATGACACTGCTGAGCTGCAGGTGCCACGCAATGCTGGGGTGGGCTACCCGGTGGGCACCGTCCGTGCCCTGGACAGTGACTTTGGGGAGAGCGGGCGCCTCACATATGAGATTGTGGAAGGCAATGAGGAGCACCTCTTTGAGATGGACCCCACTAGTGGTGAGATACGCACCTTGCACCCCTACTGGGAGGAGCTCAGCCCTGTGGCTGAACTGGTGGTAAAAGTCAGTGACCATGGCAAGCCCAGCCTCTCTGCTGTGGCCAAGCTCATAGTCAGGGCCTTGGCGGGGCCCCTGCCCGAGGCTGGCGAGCCGCAGGTGAATGGCGAGCAGCATCGGCGGCCACACTGGGACTTGTCGCTGCCGCTGATTGTGACACTGAGTACTGTCTCCATCATCTTGCTGGCTGCCATGATTACTATTGCTGTGAAGTGCAAGCGAGAGAACAAGGAGATCCGCACCTATAACTGTCGCATTGCCGAGTATAGCCACCCTCAGCTGGGAGGAGGGGGAGGCAGTGGCGGGGGAGGAGGAGGCAGTGGCAGTGGAGGGGGCAAGGGCAAGAAGAAGAAGATCAGCAAGAATGACATTATGCTGGTGCCCAGTGAGGGCGAGGACAGCCGAGGTCCCCTCAATGTCATGAACGTGGTGAGCAGCCCATCCCTGGCCACCTCACCCATGTACTTTGACTACCAGACCCGCCTGCCCCTCAGCTCTCCCAGGTCTGAGGTGATGTACCTGAAGCCCGCCTCCAACAACCTGACTGTACCCCAGGGACATGTGGGCTGCCACACCAGCTTCACAGGGCAAGGGACTAACGCCAGCGAGGCTCCCCCGAGCCGGATGTCCATAATTCAGGTAGGAGACTTTTAGAATACCCTGGACCTCACTTTAGACGCTGATTTAACTTTCCATTTTGTCTGCAGTGAAATCTGCTGTAAGGCACCACTGAAGGGACCAACACGAGTCGCTAAAGAGAGGTGGACTTAATAAAGTGGAACCAGACCACATCGGGTGGGTCTGGTTCTGCTGTCACATTGATGTTTCCCATGTGATTCAAAAGAAAATGCCCACTGAAACACAGAGTTACGGTAGTGCCAAAGAGGTGCATGTGAGAGTGTGAGCAGGCATTTAGTTCATTTGAGGCACACTGGGGTATTTTCCCAGGAGACTGTCAGACAGAGGTGGGCACTTCCACAGGTTTCACTTCTCTTTGGTTTGGGGTGGAGAGAGGGAGGGCATTTCTAAAGTGGTCATATCACCTGCAGTAACTAACAGGACAGGGAAGAAACTGCACACTGAGGACATCTATTGCAACAGTGTATTATAGCCCTCCAATCTTGTATATAAATATGAGCTATTATTCCAAGACGCATTATTTATTTTTTTTAAATTTCCTTCTTCAGAATATATATCCATAAATATATATTTTTTGACAGTATCATTGGGGCCCCATTGCCTCCTCCTCTCCCCATAAACAACTAAACTTTCAGTGCTGAAAATTCTGCTTAGTCAAATAGAAAGAAAATGTATGTGGTGATTCCCTCCTACCCCCAAATGTTAACAAAACTCATATCCTGTCATAAACCAGCAAAAGAACTAGTCAGATTTCCAGTAGCCTGAGTCAACATTGATGATTGCTTTATAGTGAAAGACTTACACACTCTGTCTTCTACCAAAGCTCATTTAGAAATTATAGCTGGGCTGCATTCTGCTGCCAATTTTATCCACACTGTCCTCTACTGACTTTTGTGAATGTGAGAAATGGCAGAATTTGGACCGTTGGATATAGGATACTAATCAAAGAATGACTTAATTTTTAGCAGGTAGTTTAAAGTCCAAACTCAGAAGATTTATTTGAGAGCAGTGAACTTGCAGAGTGAAGGTGAGGGCAGAAATTGGCTCCAGTTGATTTAATTTAAAGTATTACTTCATGATTAATGCAGCTTAATGTTCAAACACTACAGGTATGTTCCAAAGTGATTTTTAACGTTCAGATTGAAAGCAGGCTCTGGATAATGACTATTAAATATATTTGAAATGTCATATCGGTTTTATTCTGTGGTTCTCCTGATGTGCTGTTCTGAGTCATAGGGGAATGAGCTGAGTGTATCAGAAGTGACACAGACTCATTTTGTGTATGCGGCTAGTGGGAAAGAAGTTGCACTGTAGTCACTTGATGTACCTAAAGAAGATTCATAATACCTTGGAGTTACCATGCCCTGTGATCTGTGAGCACCAAATGTTCTAGTTCCCAGCTGTATCTAATATTTTAAACTGAATAGAAATGGCCAATGGTAATTGGCAGTTTAAAGAACCAAAATTCAAGTAACTGATGACCTGGAAATGGAACATTTATAACAGGGGGGAAAAAAAAAAGAAAAAAAAGGAAAAAAAGAAAAAAAAAGGCTGCTTGTAGAAGGTCACTGTAAACCAATCCTCAAGCCACTATTGAGTTGTGTCACAGAAACAATTTCATTTTATGCCTATCATGAATTTATGTTGCTATCAATTAGGTGAGTGGAGCAATACTTAAAATCTGAAATTGATTTTAACAAAAAGTGACACTTTAGGAAAGAGTTTAGGTTAGGGCACAACCAGAGATAATTTGATTTATTATTCATGCTTTAAAAAACAAATAACTTTCCATGACACTTTTTAAGTAATGTCAACTTTTTTCTTACTGTGAAATGGAGTTGTCAGAAAGATAAAAAAAAAAACACTCCACATTTTTTTCCTACTGACAAGTGTAATAGTTGCTAAAAGACAGAAAATTATACTTTCCTACAACCATGTTATGTCTATATAAAGCAATTAATTAATGTATTGATGCTACTGAATAGTAAAGTTTCAATTGTAGTATAAAATCCCTATGGAAAATATGATTCCGTCTTTTTTACAGTGTTCACTGTATAAAATCAATCTTTTTTTTTTTTAATTATTTTTCCTGAAATCTATATAAAGCTAAAAGAGGAATTTCCTCCCTTAAAAGAGTGTGTTGTGGTTTCTATAAGAGTTTTCATTATGACAGCTACGGAAAATGTTAACTGAAACTCCTCATAACACATACTGGTATATCTAATACTGGTTTTGTTTTCCCTCATTACCTACACAGAGTTTTTTGGATGTTTGCATGGTCCAGTCAGTAGATTAGAAAACATTCAGTTTTACCTAGTGAACAACCTGTTCAAACATACTTATTGATACTATATTTTGCAGTTGTATTGGCAAAACAGACACAGTAAAAAATAGTGTCTTTGGTTTCTGTTTAGAAAAGGCTCAGATTTAAAGTTGCTAGAGGGGAAAATTGATCCTCTTCACTGTACTTTTACATTACTAAAATACATTTTGTATTCTCCATCTCTACATCCCTGGAGTAAATTTTATATAAAATTTACATTTTGAATGTAGGCACTACTTTATGTCTGGTCCTGTACTTCTGCCTCACGTAAAATTTAAACTGCAGACTTAAGGAGAAATAGTAAAGGATCAGCCCTCTCTCTGGATCTACTATATCTATAATCACTCCAAGAAACCGGTGTCTGCATATGTAAATTACACAGTTAGGAATCAAAGATGTAGGCAGTGGAAAAAGAAAAAAAGAAACAAAACCCAGCTGCTTTCTCATGTCTTTTAGTTAGTCAATCCAGTTAAGCAGTTTTCTTCATTACCTCAGTAAGGGGAAGGTAAACAATTGTATAAGGGTTCTCTAACAAATGTTCCCATTTGTTTTTACAGATATATTTTTGAAACATGATAATCTCATACTATGTAATTCATACAATAGAACTGCATTTCTTCATTCTCATTTTCTCAGCAACTGTTTAATGGCACAATTCTCTAAGAGGAACCTGTTTTTAAAACTTTCTATATATATATATGTATATACTAAATATCTATGGAGATGTATATACATGCTAAATATTATATTATTACTTAGTACATCCAATTGATTCTATAAATATTTCATAGCAAATAAATAATTTCTCTCTCAGTAAGGTCCAAATTTTCTCATTTATTAGGAGTGCTTAATATATTTTCCTCCTTTTGCTTAC
Organism: Callaeas wilsoni; assembly: GCA_013398955.1. Classification (NCBI taxonomy): domain Eukaryota; kingdom Metazoa; phylum Chordata; class Aves; order Passeriformes; family Callaeidae; genus Callaeas; species Callaeas wilsoni. The sequence continues at coordinate 8,753 of VWPU01006922.1, forward strand.
TAGTAAGACCTAGTGAAGTCAATTGGCCTTATGGTTCCCTTATTTCTCATGAATAGTATTTCAGTCTACAGATAGCCCAATTTACATCAACAAATACCTGTGGAGTAAAGTGTTACTTAGTGACTAGGGGTTTCAGGCTGACCCAAAAGGACCAGCAGTTGAATGAAATACTTCCTGGTATGGGTAAGAGTGGTGTAATCTCGCCTCTCTTTCAGTGACTTCTGTTACACACTAATTGCACAATTTGACAGCTTGTGTGCTTGCTCACTACTTTGTAGCATCCACCTATGTACCACGGTTGCATGTGTTACTTATATATGAATCAATGAGCTTCTTCACTACCATAAAAATTAAATAATTTAAACAGGCATACATACATACATGTATAAAATGTTAGATGTACAGACGAGGATGCTGTATACCATCAAGTTTTATTGGTGCAAGAGACTTGCAAGTTCTTAGGCCCTCTGAAAATTGACCATTTGTGATTTGATGTGCACCCGAGATTGATGTGTATTAAGAACAGTGTTTAGTAACATGCTGGGAAGTTACACATCTACACTTCAGCATGTTTCATTGTTCTTAACTTCAGCAATCATTTTCTAAACATGCTTTAGAAACAGTGCTTTCAAACAAAAGTCTGTTAAAAATATTTAAATATAGGGCAGTGCTCTAAAATTCTCATTGCCAGAGTCAAAATTCCATGTGAATGGAATCACTTAAGGTCCAAAATATTAATTTTTATTGGGGAGAAGGAAAGCAGGAGAAAATGGAACCTCAACATGGCTGAAAGAAGATTTCTACTCACTCTAGACCTTAAAGGCTACTGGGAAAATTTGGTTCATCTCATTCTGTTGATCTACTCATCTGAATAAAAGAAACAGACTTTTGCTTTATTTTGAAGTGCAATCATCAGGAAAAAATAATGTACAAACATACACATATATGTATCTCTCCTACCAAAATTCTGAGTTTGTCAGTTTGCCTTTCCCTGTGTGAAAAAGTCACAACGTCTTCTTGCAGATTTTCAATAGGTAAGAGCGGATGGATAAAGGAAAAGAAATAGTTTCTTTACCCAAGGAGGTTCCAAAAATAGGTTCCTTAAAGTGACATAACAGTAGTGTAGAAAATGATCTACAGTATGCCAGTAGTGTTGATCATCCTAGAGATTATTTATTGCTATACTTGTGGTGCAACTTGGGGAGTTTTGTAAATGTATCAGGAATAAGGTGGGTGTGAATAAAGCAAGCGATGGTCACAGCTTTTGTTAAACAACAGCTAAAAATGAATGACTGTGCTGAAAGAAGCTCTCAAGCTGGGAATTGCTGTATCTGCTATACCAGGCACTCCCACAACATTTCAAGATAAAGTACAGATCATTCTTAATACTTCAGGCACCTGATGTTTATGATGTGTCAATAGATTAATGTCAAGTCCCGGTGCAGCTTCATCGCCAGGAGTCTAGTAGTACCTAAGAAGATAGAATCTTTAAGGGAAATAAAAAAAGCATGAACCATATTAGTGCTTCTCTATCTTTAAATATGCTAGTTCATACTTTGAGAAACTTCTGCTCAGAAATTTCAATATTGGAAAAAGGAATCTGCAGCTGCTGCGTATAAGGAGAAGCAGCTTTCATCACAGGAGTTGCACTCATCCTCAGTGATTTGAATTCCTATCTGAAAACAGAGGTATAATTTTTTCTTATTTTTTTAAATCTCCTACTTCAAATGAGAAATATTAATCTCTTCTCACTAGAACTAGTACAAGGTACCATTTTGCATCAAGAGGATACTAAAGCAGTTCTAAACATTTTCAAGTTTGCAGGTTTGTACTCTATATATTCCAAAGATTCACAGCTGCATATTCTAGGGTTATTTCTAAAGACACTAAGTTGTGAGATGAAACTTTTGAACTACCTGCCTAGATTTCATTATGGTAGCTTTAAAACTGTTTTACAGGGCTAGATGTCTTGCAAAATAACTCTTTTGAATGCTTGCACTGTTTAAACACAGTCTGCGGTTTTGTGTGCAGTCTGGTTTTGTGTTACATTGTTCTGCAGCTTTAGTTTCTTTCACTGCATGAAGTCCATCTCAGAGTTGGCTGTGTAAGAATTTCAGGACAAAACCTTTCCTATGCTTCCATGAAGCTTTATTTATTTTTTTTTGTCAAGATGCACTGCATAGTATAGTAACACAAAACATATACATTTTAGGACCAGATCTGGCAACACACCACTCATTGTGGCATCTGTACTGGCTGCTGAAGTAGACAGAGGAAGAAGAATTGAACTCTTTTTTTGTGTTAAATCTGTTCTGGTCTTGATCTTGAATTCCTTGCTGGTGATATTTATAGCACTATTATTTAAAAAGGATCATTCTTGATATGTAGGTCCATATGACATCTAAAGAGCTTTCCAAGATGAAGTGCTGTAATAAAGAACAATAAAAATAATAGAGAAGAAACAATTTAAGAGTCTAAAGTGTAATATAGATATTATAAAAAAGAAAATAGTGTTTTCAGAAAAGATTCTTGTTAACAAAATAATAATGATAATAATAATGATATCTCTGTAGAATTTGCTGTGTTATAAAAGACATTAAACAAGTTATGCAAGATTGACTGTCACAGCTCTCAATTGCTCTTAAAGTTGTCTGAGCTTTCTACGTCTTTGTATTCGCTGTCACTACCTAAACTTAGATGGGAAGATCCCTACAAATTTGTGATTACCAGTGCAATTTCAATGACTGATCTATCCTTTGAAGAGTTATCTTTCAATAACATATTTTGTCAGGTTTCTATTATCCCTCCCCATGGTTATGAAAAGGCCTGTTCTTACTCATACTTCAGTCAATAGCATAATTTTGACTTCATAAATGATTTTAGTGGTTCAAGAGTGAATTGTGACTAAGACCAATATGGAGTGCAGCTAAGAACAGTATGATTTGGCCCTTCATTTTGAGGTTTGAGGTTTTTGTAATTTTTTTCTTACAGCATCTTTACAAACAATTAAGGAGACTGAAACATAGATGTTTTTGTAACTATGATGTGAATTGTAACACAGAATCATAGAATGGCTTAGGTTGGGAAATATTTTTAGGATGATCAAGTCCAATGGTTAACCCAGCATAACCATGTGTACAGCTGAAAAGTAATCAAATACTTCATTGAACATATTCCTGGACATATGTTACCACATGTTTTCATATATTTTTGAAACTGTGAATAATACAGAATTATTTTTGAGACTCAGGAAGTATTTTTACATGGAAAATAATCAATAGGTATGTGTGAAATATTCACAAATATTACTTGGTATTAAGAAAGCATAGATACAGTCTGGTTTCTCTGATAAGACAAAAGTGTCATTAAAAAAATTCCTCCCAAGTCACAACATCTGGATGTAAACCAGTTGAGATTTCATTTAAAAAAATAGTATTTTTTTGTCTTCTTTCCCCAGCATTTTTTTCTTTCTCTTCACTACGTGCCTCTCCAGGAAGCATTAACATACCAGCTAATATTTACATATATGTTTCTAAATATCGTGCCTAATTTTTCTTTCTTTAGTTGTTTCTACAAAAGTTAAATTAGTTTTAGGTTTTGCCATGCAAGGCACTCATTCTACATACAAAAAGTGGATGTATATGGGTTCTTTTTTTGGGTTTGGTCTGGGGTTTTTTTCTGAAGAAAACATATGTATTGCATGGCAGACATCTTTAGATACTTCTTCAAGCCAGAGGAGTACCTGCATGTATGAAGAAAAGACATTTTGACACTAGTATTAATATTTTCCAATAGGTAAAAAAATTCAGTGATGAGAACTTAAACAAGGATTTGTTGACCAGAGCAGAAACACAGCTCTGTTTTTATCTTTAAAATATAGAAGCAATCCTCTGATGCCAAAAGGTCAGTGTAGAGCAGTTGGGACAAATTTTTGCAGCAGATGGCCTGAAAGCTTTATGCTTTCAATTGTATGGCTACTTCAGCTGTAAGAGAAGTGGTAAAATTAATGCTAAAGGGTTCAAAAATACAGGAAACAAGCAAAACTCTCAGGGGACTGCAGGCTCTTGCCTTAATAGAAAAAGGAGGAAAAAGACAAGAAATAGAAAAAAGTACTGGGAAGAGAGTGGCAAAATGACTGAGGGAAAAAGTTCCTTGAGTTTAAGTGTTTTATTTGTTAAGTTTTTAAGGGGGCATCAAGGATATTAACTAGTCACTGCTTTTGTTGATGAGATGAAACAGGGCAATGTGCTGCTGCCAGAAGTCTTAGCCAAGGTGCATTCTAAGCCCTACTAATCTATTTGTCATAGTGCAACCTTTGTTTTTCAGTCTGCTGTAGACATTTTTTTTTTTAACAGAAGAAGATTCTGGATTAATTACTTTAAATCCTATGAGAAAGAAAAAGGGTAGATTATAAAGCATTTTAGATAAAATACTCAATATTAAGTACTACATTCAAGAACAAGCAAATTCTTATGAATGTCCCTGTTAATTAGGATATTAGACAGTGCTTTAAATAACCTTCCTGAGCCGTCATATATTTTCTAGCTAAATCCCAAAGGCTGCTGATAGATTTCCTTCTTAATAAGGTCACACAAGAATCATCTCTTTCTCCTACTGGTTTGCTTCCACTAGGTAGTCGTATTACCTGTACAGAAAGGAGAGCAGATCAATTAATCCACTTGCTTGACATGAGAAGAGATCTCTTTTTTTTTGTCCTCAAAACTGAGGAGTCCCTCTACATATAAAGACAAAACTGCATAGTTTCAGCCAATTATTAGTGTTATTTTTACAGAGGAACAGCATAAAGATAAATTTTTGTCTCACTTTGGTTCAGTGAGGGGATATCTCCTTTTCCAACCCTCAAGTCAATCAGTCCCATACTGGTCTATTTTCAGTTTAATAAGCTATAAGCAATCTAGGCATGTTAAGTCCTTCAAATTAAGGTATTTGATTTTAGCCATGGACCTTTCTACTGGCTTTCTGGCATATGTATCTGATCAGAGTTTCTCGTGTTCATAAAATACTTTAACCTGTAACAGAAAAGTTCCTAATCTTGTCCTGTTCCCTACTTGGTGGCTTTTTGTTGCCGTCTCCACGGCCTGCCAAAGGGGAAGGGAAAAGTCTTGTCATGAGATACAAATGCATAATTTCAGGTGTGTGGGGGGGACCTCCAATCGATGCATTGTAGGTTCTCGCAGTGATAGTCATGCAGCACTATTTTCGGAGGGAGGTTCAGACCATCTAGTGATATGTGTACGACATGCGTGTATTGCCTGTACTAGCTCTAGCGACACTGTGATTCCTCGTATTTCCAGTCCTTGCCCTGGAACACTTCCAGGCAGTTTTATTGTATTGAAATGGCTCTTACAGTTCATTGAGCATCCAGCACAATACTGTTGAATATGATTGGTGCGTGTGCATATATTTATTAAAACAAAAAAAAATCAGGCAGTTAAACCGCATAATTATGGGAAAAAGAATCATAACAATAAAAGACCATTTAAGTTAACAAGCTTTGTGATCAAAGAATAAATACAGGTTAGATAAATGAGACTCTAGATGTAACTAATCTACATAAATAAGCTTTGGTCTGATTAGAGGATAGGAATATATTAAAATAATCTAAAGGTATTTAAAAAGTATTTTACTTTAGTACTTTTATAATGTCTAGTTTAATTTCATCATGTTTTTAACATTTCCACTCTATAAAAAGAGTTAAGTGATAAACTACTTTTACTTGCTTTTATTTTTTGATTAACAATGTTTACAGTGCAAAAAAAAAGTCTAAACTAATACAAGTAAACAAAAGTAAAATCATAAGTTTTCATTCTGGTTTGAATGTGTTGTGTGTCAAAAACGTAAAGCATTTTTTAATGTCTTAATTTTAATTTTTTTATGTGGCAATGCTTTTTGATTGATTTTTAATTAAAGAAAAACATTAAAGGGAACATTTAAAGGACAATTTCTTGTTTACTGTCTTTATCAGCAGAGAGCAGCCTTTGTAGTGTTTGAAAGCTGGTGCATTAAAAATCAATTTCAAGTCTTCAAAGCTGTAAACTCTTGCTTGCTTTGTAGATATATACTGTTTTTAAAATCATTGGAAACACAGTTGACAATTGAATTAAAACAAAAGGTAAATAATGGTTTCATGAACATTTGAAGGATTTTAATGTATTTTTAATAATAGCTACAGGAATTTTTTATAGCGACAGACATGTGAATCACAATTTGTAGCTTTTAAATGCATAATTTGTTCCTAAAGACAGTTTTTTGTATTCTTTTATTAAGACAATTTTTTTTTAAACTTCTCTTGGTGTTATTCTGTTGTTTTTACTGAATACCATGATTCAAACACAGAACATGTCAGTCAGTTTCTTTACTTACTTTATTTCTGTCTCGCTCTTTGCTGATTGCTAAGCAACGACTTATGATTGTTTAGCTACAACTCAGTTAAAAAAAAAAAGGTAAGCTGAAGTGGGCTAAACAAATGTTCATTAATTCTTAATGAAAATATTTAAATTCTATAAAATTTTAAAAGTAACAAAGCAAAGAACATTGTTTTAATGATGTACCTGAGATTCAGCACTTGAGTGACTACCAGCAGAGTCAAAAATGCTCTTTTTGTGCAAATCTAGAAAAAAGTAGAAAAAGTCCTTAGTCAGTGCATAAGTAATTTTGAGGCCTGTGGAAATATACATATATATGTATAATTAAATTAATATTTTTTTTTTTCAGGGCAGGTTCCTTAAAACACTTAACCAGTGATCATTTTAATTTAGGTCAATAGAACCATCGAATTAAGTAGATCATTTACAGGAGTGGAGTTGCTGATGTGCACAAGCATGTGCAGAATTCAGCTCAGAATCTGTTAGTCTGTGTTACCTGAACTGCTCCCTGTTGCTTCTCTCCTTTGCTTTAAGAAGAACACTGCAAAGCTGCAAAAGCTGTTAGTTTCACTTAGCCTCCAACTGCATTTTCTTGTATTCTGTTGAGATAGTCCTGATGTCTTGCTTTCTTGCAGACACTTGAGTAATTTGATATGCAGATTTGAAGATCATAAAAACAATCCTGCTTTGATGATCATGAGCCAGATTATCCAGCCACAGCTGTAAAGTACCAAGTGTGTTCTTTTCTGATCTCTTTATCGTTTCAGGGGATCAAATGACAATAAGAATATAGTGGAATTTAGAGTGCTTGGGAAATAATGAAATTAAGAGCCTTTATAAAATGACAACCACAAAGCCTTAGAAACTGTTATATTTCTAGGCTATGGGCCAGATCATGTAACTGTGTGTACTAATACATATGTGGATGTACACAGAAAAGAGAGCAGAATGGAATCAAAAGAACCATCTAGGTGGATAAAAGGCATTATTAATGAGCAATGTGCATCTAATTTTTTTTTATATTGTGTATGACCTGTACAGAGCTGTGTAGCAGTGTTTTGGAAGATGCTGTCAACCTGCACCTTTTGCTGCAAACAAGAAAGCATCAAGTTTAGAGACAAATGATGTTGTCATTTTTTTTCCTGAGGCAAGAGTATAGGTAAGGAAGGACCTCATTTTCCACTTCATGATGGAATCCTGCTATCAAACTTCAGGATTGAGAGTGATGATTAAAAAGAAGTGTAAGTCATGCAACATGTGAAAAGAAACAGCACTTAACTTATTCTGTGGACTGCGTTAGTTATTAAAAAGCACACAATAATTTGCATCTCATAGCTCCAAGGCAAGAAATACATCAGTTAGCTTTGTAGCTGTTGGGTCAAAAGGAAGTGAAAACAAGATGTTTTCTGTTATTTCTTTCAAGATACAGTCTTCATTTTGTCTAAATCTGTACATGTGTTTTGTCTATTTAAACCATATGTAGCTTCTTTTCAGGTGTAACAGGTGATAGCATGCAAGGGGCAGAAGAAACTGTATCAATTTACTTTGTTATTTATTCATTGGCCACCACATACATGATCTTTCCCAAAAGTATACCTCTCATTATTGCAACGATGTGATGTAACAAAATAATAATTCTTTCAAGTGGGAAATAACTAATTTTAAGTACTTTCCTGGCTCATTTATTTCAAACAGCCTTCCAGAATTTTGAAGAAAACTTTAATTTCAGTTCATTTAGTATATATGTAGACCACATGTAGTCTTTCCTTCATCCCCCGGTACTGGCAAAGGAAACTAAGGAATGAGTATCTGGATTTCCAGATTTTTACTTACTTGTAAAGCAAGAAAAAACTGTTTCTATTAAACAAATGTAAGCTTCAGGAATTTTGGTTAGCAATGGCAAAAATATTTAGATAAATTACTTGCAGTCATACTGGTCTTGCTGATACTCGTGAATGCAGAAATAGGCACACATGCTGAATAGCTATGGGAGGACAAGGCTTTTTTTAAGGGAAAGTTTTTGTTCCGATTTAAGTTTTGGGTTTTCTATAGTGTTTTATAATAAAGACAATTACATAGTAATTTGGGTTAGAATGCATGCCCAGTTCCCCATCTCAAAACCCAATTTGTTACTACCTGTGGCTATTTCTATTAAAAAAGAAACATAATTACTATGAGTCTCAGCAGTCTAAGAGTAAATTTTTTGCAATTACAATACTTCCCTTGGGCAGATATATGAAAATGGCAGATTAATTCCTGCCAGTCTATTCCTTGCACATTCTTAAGGTTACTGGTAGCTTGGACTATCATTATATTGGTGCTGTTTATTATCCTGTGGCTAAGGTTAAAGAAGGAACGCTACTATAAACCTTTAGGAACAGGATGCTATACCACTGCCTTGTAAATTCTCTGTGCTGAAGTGTGATACACTTAGCACGATACTAATTCTATTTTCATGGAAAGTGAATGATTTTGCTGTTGATCTTAGCATGGTTTAGAAGGGTATTTTGTATTTTATTGCTTTATGCCTCAAAAGATTTAAATAAAAACACCAAATAAACTCAAGTTTAATCATTCTTAGGAATTTATAGAGATGTAAAAAAGCTACACGTGAACTGAAAATTATGGTAGTTCCTTAATATTTTATAGCTCTTGTTTTATTCCAAATAGCACAATGCCATGAAACACCAGTAAAGTAAGGTGGCCGTGAAATTATGTAAATTAGCAAATTCCCATGGAAATAATTGATCTTCTAGTGGGTTTTTCTACCTGAAAACAAGTTTTGAGGGCATATGAGTAAAAGAATTGCATGCAAAGGCTGTGCTCCTGGAGATCACTCTCTGCAGCTAAGCACCTAACTCCATATTGAATTCCAGTGAAGCTGGAAGTTGGTGTGGCTTCATGTGGGCTCATGATCCACCTGCAGGGAGCAGCATTAGTCTGTGTTACTCATGATCTGGTTTGGCTATTCAAGAAGAGCAGTATGAACAATCCTAAGTTGTTTTTTTTTCATTTTGCATGAGCTTTTATTTGAAATTTCTTGCACTGCACCTGTCATCTTTTCTTTTCCCACTTTGAAAGAGGTTTCCACATTCCACATGCTTTTGAATGTCAGCTTGGGGACTTCTGTGATGTGGACATTATTTAGAGAAGGTTTCATTAACTATTTTCTTTGAGAGGTCACAAATAAAATTTTTAAAAGCAAAATAGGTATGCATCCTTCAGTTGATGTTCAATGCATTCCACTTTGAAAAAAAAAGTGCTCACATACTGGGTGAGCATCTTGCTAATTAGATAGAGAGGAAGTCCATAATTAAATCCCTGTGTTCTAACAAACCCCTCAGTCAAATATTAGCATTCATGTTCAGTCACTCTATCCCTGGTAAAACTTGCAGCAGTGTCCTAGATATTGACAAACCAACGCTGCTTTGGAACAGAAAGATGACTTTATCTAATCCTGGAATCTTTGCAGAGACCATATCTTATGTGAATCTTCTTAATTTTACAGAAAGATCTGATTTCAGAGTCTTGATATGGCAAGCCATAATGAGAAGGGCAATCCAGAACAATTTTTTTCCCAGTCTTTTAAGAATTTACAGGTCAAAGTCAGCTTTTAAATACCTATGAAGTTAGAGGTTACCTGTGGCAATCCTTAGATAAGTGGGTGTTGTGTCCTAGATGAGGTGATCCTATAAAGAAGGGTAGCTATTTTTCCTTTTGCTTGTTTGGAATCAATTTAACATAGAGTCCTATCAGAAGACATTGCAGTAGGTTAACATTGAAGTGACAGACTTGTGGATGCATACACACAGCCCTATATCAGAATAGCCTTATTTTTTTCTGTCCAAGTCTACTTGACCACTGCTACTACACTCATGGTGTAATGGTGTATTCAATCAAACTTTCCATTTTATGAGGTACCTCATCATAGACACATGATGACTGTTATGACTTTAAAATATATTTAGGGACAGAACCTCTTGCTAAATTTGTGCAAGCCTAAATTATTTATCTTATGTCACAAATAATAAATCAACTCATCACCATTTTACAGTTGAAAATCTCCTTGCATGGCCGTGTGAGTCTGTAAAGCTTGATGATCTACTATTCTGTCATAAATTCAGCCATTATTTTGGCAGCATATTTAGTGCTTTCCTAGTGCTTAGAGGAAATAATTATGCAAAGGTATTTGTGAGAAAGTAGGGCTTTGTATCTTGTCACAAAATTGTTTGGAGAATACCTTGTTGGGTATTTTTAAGAAAAAGTTGAAATAAAGAGTTGCATGACCTAAATAAATTAGAAAGAAACTTATAATGTAAGTTTTAACATCTGTGATTTTCTTCTGAATTCCTCGGAACTTAAGGGAATAATTGCTTTTCTGGTGTGGGATTTTAGAAAGAGAAAGGGGATAAGGTGGCAGCTTTAAAGAAAAGGAGGTGATATAGATTTACCCCGTTTTTCTGATTGCCACCTAGGAAGAAAGCTTCAGTCTTCCTCTTTGTGTGTGTTTTCTGTGCAGGCAGTGTGGCTTCAGAACCAAATCCTGCTCCATCTTTGTTGCTAATTTCTTTCACTCTGTAGGGAAGAAACACAGAACTGGAATTTCATGCCACATACAGCATTTGCTGACTAGCTAATCACCTTTCCCTGTCACTGCCATTACAAATCTGTTTAAAGGCAACTTTCTTCAGGATACAACATATGTATCTGTGGGAATGTAGCCTGCTATGTAAAGGCTCGCTTAGCCGGTGATTGAAGTAAGCAGACTGATCCAAGGGCTATTGAAACCAGTTTGAAAACATCCATTGATTTCACTGGACCTCAGGTCATGGCTTGTGGGAGTTTTATTGTTGCCTTTAGTGAGAGTACGGGTTGGACAGAAAAAGGTAAACATACTGGATAGATGTTAACACAGAGTTAACAGATTTTAAATATCCAGTGTCTCTGTTTTCTCCTTACTAAATATGTAAGTACAAAACAGATTAACAGTGTTAAAAGGCCATAATTTGTTCTCCTTCTCCGCCATCCAGTACTGCAGTGTTTGTAAGCTTTTATCTGTTCAGAAAACATTTGGGTTATGTTGCTCTTAGAAACAGGAAATAAGCATTGGTAAGAATAGGACAAATTTCACTATACTTACTGACTTCACTGGGAATTCCTGCTAAGTAAGAGCTTTCAAATGTGTCTCAAAACTTAAAAAAAATACCAGGAGATCAAAATCACACTGCAGAATGAGAAAAGAAAGAAAGAAAGAAAGAGAAAGAGTCAGAAAAGATACAGTTGCTTTCATGTAGAAAAAAAGAGTTCTAAACATTTTTAAATTCTAAACAAATACTTGATCATATCCTTAAATTTCAAGGCACTATTTAAATTTTTTTTTCCTTTAATTTTGATTTAATTTCTCCTCTAATTTCTAGACTTCATATTTAATATGAAAAATTAAAAAAAAAAACCCAACCTACAAATGCTATCAAAGACACACTCCTACATGTATTGTTATTTTGAGTTTTAATGGTATGATCTTCTTCGAATAAGCTGGATATTGCAATAAGTGCAGATTTCATTCTAGTTAGCTAATTGTAATTGAGTCTGTTATGCCGTAAACATAGTATCTGTTAGGAATACTAAGGTAGACTCAACGTGGTGGGAGCCATAGATAAAAGGAGCATTAAAGCGTTTCAAATTCAATCATTAGGTTTCATTGCACCCATCTGCTACCAGAAAATATAATGGGCAGCTTGATTCATTGACCTTTAACTGTCATTTTTGAACCATGTTTTTTTAAATCCATATTTTCAAGTCAGACCTAGAGAGGTAATTTGATAAGAGAATACCCAGTATATTTTAATGCAATTACTTTTTTCTTTTTCTTTTTTTAAGATCATCAGGTTTAACAGTCTGTTGTGTATTCTGCTAATCCAGTGAAAGTAGTTACTTTGTATTGAATGTGGTTAAAAGCAATTAATGTTCAACTTCATTAAGACTTCTATTAAATAGAAGGTTTGCTGAACTTCTGCTATGTTTTTATGCATGAACTAATACCTCTTATTAATTATTTCCAGGGGTTTCTGTTACTCTAGAATGACACTTACATGTTTCATTTCCACAAAGATTATACAGCACAGCACAAGGCCTAAATACAGATTGAAACTGTGGAGTGCTTTGTATTTTGTTTCCAAAATATGTTTTATCTTTTTCCTTTTATGTTCTGAAGCAGATATTATCTTGTGCGGTGGGGTAGGGGTGGTGAAGTGTGTACATCTCTTAGCAGTTCTGTATGTGTGGCACACAAGTAGAGTGCCTCATAAAATAGCAGTTTTACTTAGTGAAAGCAGGAAACAATGTGATAAATGAGGATAATTTAATGTTTTCTCAGCAATGGCAAACTATTACACTGTTCTGTCATCTGAAGTTTTTGTAATGGAAAAAAGTGATTACATGTATTTCTTTACACAACGGGATACAATTCTTGAAATATTCATGTAATATAGAGACAGATGTATGTAACCTAACCTTATAATCCCATTTCACAGCTTTCCCAAATACTGGGAAGCTCGATAAATGGGAAGCCGATTATATTGGCACTGTAACTCTATTAATAGGATTCGGATTTGCCTTATTGACAAGCCAGTACTGTTAATATGATCCAGTATATTAAATTGACAGGAAAACTGGAGCGATAGAATGTATCTACAACCTAATTGACAGGGAAGCTCTTTCAAAAGGTTCTTAATGTGGTTTTTATTGACAGAGTAGCTTCAGTAAGTACGTATCATTGGTGAGCAGTGTAAATATATTGAATGCAACTGTACTAGCAGATTCAGGTGTAGTTATTGTTTTATCTTCCCATACTTCCATCTTTACTTTGCTATAAGTTGTATGAAGCTCTCTTGTAAGACCTTTACAAATGCCTCTAACTGCATCGCTCACAGGCATTTGACAAGTTGCAAATTATTTTAAATGTGTTCATCATTTTTAAATGAATAGCGGCAGTGCAGAGCAATGCAATAATGTGTCATGAATTTCATTATGTTTATTTATTGACGCTGTGATAGCGCTATTGTACTTTCAGCCTGAGCTCTTTATGTGGTGTGATGTTTGGCACCTCTTCCTGCATTCTTATCTTGCATCTTCTCTGAAAAGTGGTTCACCTTAAGAGTTCATATTACGATTCCTTTTTCCTAGTCACATTTAACAACTTTCCACATTCTCTTCTGAGACCATGCTAATTTCATTACATTTCATGTTTCTCCAGTGCAAAATAAAATAAGGCTCAGAAACCTGAAATCATTGTAAAAAATCCATCTATTTGAGTTTGGTCTGGAAAATCTTGATTCTCTTTTCAGTAGGAGAAAGTTTTGGGGTCAGTTTCCACAGTTTTTTTGGTCACATCTTTCTTAGAGAGAGAAGTCTGACGTTAAACACGCATCCTGCACTGGTAGAGGAGCTGAAGGCTTCTGTTGAGCTGACTTCCCTGCCGACAAAGAGACAAGCATGTTCCTGAAATGCTTAAATCTTTTATTTCATATAAAAAAATCTGATCAGGGTCTGGTCTCACCTCATCTTTTGAATGTCACTCAGGTCTACTTTTTTTACCAGGATCACTTAAAAATATGTCATTCTATAGTGACCTTTTTAGCTTCTTCAGTCTTCTGACTTGGTGCAATTATCAGTGAGATGAGAAGAACCTTGTCTGGGCCTTGTGATTTCTAATCTTTGCACTGTTAAATTCCCACAGTCCAGGCTTCTGCCATCTTTAGTGTCTTGTGCATTGCAGAATAAACTCTTGTAAAAATTTGAGAAATAGTTGGTTTCATTTAAGCAGTAGTACAAACAACTGAAATAATCTACAATGCCTTAGTATGACACCTTAACCAATAAATCAACAATAATTTATTTTGGTAACAAATATGGTACTTGCTAAGAGGAAACAATGCATGGATTAGGCATTTATACAGGGAGATCTGCATTCCTTTGCTTATGGGAAAGGATGGTAGTGTCTGTCCTCAGAGCTTCACTTTTCAGAAGTCACTATGCAGTTGACTGAAGAGTTCAGGATATGTTCCTCTCAGTTTTGCTTTTCTCATTCAAGAGAAAGAGAAAACACAAGCCACCAACCAACACTTTAATAAAGAGTATAGCAGCCTCGTGAACGATATTGCCTTGTGCATTTGACTGTTTTTACTGCCCTGTGTTTTCAATGTGCTTTTGAAGAATGCTACATATGTCAGAAATTCACATAAACACGCTGTAGGACTTTAACACCAAAATACACATCTTGCAGCAAGTGTGAAATTTCCCAAATATGTACATGTCATATAAATTGTATCTCAAAAGTGTTTTCAAAGGGATGAGTGGAGAGCATGTAGTAGGATAATATTTTTTAAAATAGCCTATTTAATTTTGTCCTTGAAAAAGGTAGAATAACTTATGAAAGGTTTATGGCCAGTTTTTGTTTTTGTTGTTGTTTGTTTTTGCTATTGGGATAATGAATTTTCTTAATGAAGTAAATCTTGTGGAACCAAAAACTACTATTTCAGGCTAAGTATACACACTCGCTGGCAGTCTTATACCGAGAAGTCTTTGTGAAAAATTGTGCTATGTTGAACCCACACTGTTCCTAACAAAATGAAGACAATTGTCTGCTCTTTCAAAACTCAATTTGGCAGAATACAATTCTTTTGCCTCCAGAAGAGATTGCCATTATATAAGATCTTTGTTTCGTGGGGGAAGGGTGAATACTTGGAATTCAGCTTTTCAAGAAAAGTCACAGAAGATGCTTGAATTAGATATTAAGTGGCAGTCTGATAAAGGTGAGAGATGTTTCATTTCATTTTTGCATTTAATGTTTAATTAAAAAGAAGTTAGAGTCAGCAAAGACATTTTGTTTTATTATAGTTCCAGGTATGAACACCTACATAAAATGGCGTTGCATTAAATAATTTCAGCAAATGTGATACTTCTTCTTGTAATTCTGAGAAAAAATAATGAATATTCTAGTCGTCTAATATTCATAAATCTGATTAATGTCTGAGTCTTTTTTTTTCATATTTTAGAGTACATCTTTCCCTTATATGACAATTATTTCTGGGCATAATTTGTCAAGAATACTTAAATATTGAATTTCCCTCTCTGTCCCTGTCTTTTTGTTTCTCACCTCCTCTTTTTCTTTCTAGCCATTGATTTTAATTTTTTGTATTAGACAGAGCTGTTGAATTGCGCACTCTTTTTTTAAAAAAAAACATCTCTAGCTTTATTCAAACAATATGAAATACACCAAATATTGCTAGGAATCTTCAAAATTGTGACACAAAAATTATTTTACTAAAACGTAAAGAGAAAGAGAAAAATAGTGAGGAACCTCTAATTTTTAAGAGATAGTCTGTTTTTTGCAGGAATTCCTGAAAGCAGAAACCTTGTGGATTCGTCTACTGTTCTCTTAGTGAGCAATAGTAGAAATCTTGAAATGTGATTGATTAATAAGGTGCTGTAATTTTAATCCTGAATTTAAAAAAAAAAATAGTGTGTGCAGAGCCACAGTAGAACTCTTTTATATTTATAAAATTGCGTAATATTTCAACAGAAGTAAACACATATACTGTGTGAACATGAATTTATGAAAAGATGAAAAAGGGATAAGAGATGAATATAGCCCATTGCTAAAAATATTCTCCGTAATTCATTGTGTAATGCTTGGCCCAGGCTGGTTCAAACTGTTTCCAGTGATGAGGTTTTTACTTTTATTTTCTCTCTTATGAGTTTATTTAAGGTTAATGGATCCTATGAAGAATTTGTTTCTCATACTCTGTTCTTGGCTATAATTTTTCATTTTCCTTTCTCTAAATTAAACTTTTGGAAACCATAGCCATTCCAGAATTAATTAGTAGAAACTTAACAGTTGACTTTCAAACTTCTGAATGGTCTTATTTCTGAGTCTATAAAATTCAGTATTCCAAATACACCATGTGAGGGCTATACTTGGCAATGATTTTCGTTTATCTAGGTCCTTGTGTGGTCATAATATACAAGCCCTGAAAACAATAAAATGTATGGTTTTGTAGACAGTTGATGGCATTTGGAAAGATATTCTATGTGTTGTTAATGCAAACACTGGCCAGTTAATGATTTTCAAAGTCTCATTATTTGACTTTAGCAATTATATTTTCGCATTTGAAATTCCATACCAGTAAATCCAACCAGCTCAGGTTGCCCAGAGAAGTTGTGGGTGCCCCATCCCTGGAGGTGTTCAACACCAAGCTGGATGGGTCTTCCAGCAACTTGAGCTAGTGGAAGATATCCCTGTCCATGACGGGGAGAGGATGTGGAGCTAGATGATATTTAGGGTCTCTTCCAACCCAAACTGTTCTATGATTCTATGGAAAATATATTTTGCATGGGTTTAATTTCCCTCTTCTTTTATTTTCCTTCTTCTTAATTCACTGAAGTAAAAGGTAACAAAATAAAACTGTATGATATTTTCTGAAAGGTAGTAACCCTTTCTTTTTAAATTTTGGCAGCTTTTGAAAGGTTCCTATGCATTCTGACCTCTTTTTAAATAGCTTTTTTTAATGAGCTTCAACTTCTGAGAAAGCTGTATCAAATGTGTGTACAGAAATCCTCAGACATTTTTCTGCAACAATATGCCAATGACAGTGTTCCTAAGATTTCATATTTAATCTAGAGTGACATATTAGAACAGATAGATAGAAGAAAGTGTTTGTAAAGGTCTGTTGTAGCAACTGTCAAAAAAGAGTGTCTGTTGAATGGTTTAACAGCATACTGTCATTGGAAATGAGCTGGTTCCACTAATCTGTGAAAATGAGCCATAAAACCAGGGCCACTTCTCTAAGGCAGCTTTGCACAGTTAGGTTGACATCACAAACTTTAATTCTCTGGTATCTAACTGAGGCAGTGGACATTTCTGCTTTTGTTTTACTTTTAGATACCGTTTGTCCTGCTACTGGAGAACCTGTGCTGTGGTAGCTGGTGACCTAATTGATACTCCAGCCCTCAGCCTTGAATTACAGAGATAGAAAATATTTCATTACTGTTTAACTCTGGTGGCTTTTAGAGACGGATTGTTCCTGGAGAGTTTTTTGAGGGGAGGGTGAGAGCAAGGGTGGAGTTTGCTTTATTTTGATCTTCAGGAGGTTAATGATGCTGGCATTTGAATAATTTTCAGTTATTTATCAGGAGACTGCAGTTCCATGCAACTTGCTTCTTTCATGATGCATTTGACTTAGCTTTAGCTATTGCACTGGACATCTTGCTGGTTGTGTAGATTCCCCTGTGCCTATAACACTCCCCAGGAGTATTACGTACCTAATGCTAGATGACCAAATGGGAGATTTTGTATTTCTCTAAAGCACATTGAGGGATCTTGGCTGATTAGCTAGAGCAGCTGACTAGATTTTAGGTGGTTTTCTGCAGGTGAACTCTGGAAGACCAGAGGCTTGGTGATTTTGTTGTCCTAAAAAGGGCTGTATATCCAGAGAAGAACAACAGGTTTTTTTGATTTTTAAAGCATTACTCATTTCTTAGAGTTACAACCATGCAATGTAAAGAGGTATGATTAATGCATGAGCTGGAATGTGTAATATCACTTCCATAAATGTTAAAGTGTAAAAATTTTAAGTATATGACCTCTCAGTTCAACTGAGATTGGAAGATTTTAAGGGAGTTAGACATGTTAGACATTCGTCTCTCTCTCTCTATCCATTGTAAAGCAGATGTTTACATTTCTAAGATTCCTCCAAACTCTCAAGCCTTAAAATTAATTTCTTTTTTAACTATCACAATTTTAATAGATATTTTTATACATGAAACAGTTCTCCCTTTGCTGCCTGTATCTCAGAGTGCTGTTACAGCTCAACACAAGCATCATATCTTCATAATTCATAGAAGAACTAATTCTTTTAGAACAGAAAGACCAGTATTCAACTCTGAGCTCTGTGTCTGTGTATGATCATCAAGTACTTCCATTTTTTCTTTTGTAATAATGAACTCTCCGTAACATGGCACCCAATTCATTGTATTGCAGCAAAATACAGTATGATGGTAATTGGTCAAATTATTATCTAGTTAAAGGTCTTTAATGATTATCATAAATACAGAATTTCTCAGCAGCTAAGATGGCGTCATAGCTTCTTTTTTAAAATCTGTGTATTGGCTCATCCAGGATGTGTGGAATGTTTTTTTGCTATGAAAATGCAGAGACAAAACAAATGACTGGTTATTAGAGTGGTCTAGTTTATAGTTAACTTCTTAGCGCCATCAAAAAGGAGTTATAATTATTTCCAGGGCAAAAGTCTGACTCTTTTAATGGCAAAGAATTGATGAAAAGGCAGTTTATAGCAGGCATTTGACTGCCAATGTCATGAAAAATGGAAATGTTGATTCTGGTAGCAGCTGTGTTTAGGAGGAGACAGATGTCTTACATAAGTAAAAGCATAAGGTCAGTTTTCCTGGATATCTCTATTTGAGATATTAGACATAGAAAACAGACATGAGTTCTGCAGTAGTAAAAGTTTATTCAGATTGATAAGTACTGGGTTCTGTAAGTGTCATAATGATTGTGTATGAGTGTGTATATATCAGGTAGGTTTGCTGCACAAAAGAGACACTAGCTTAAAACTTGTGACAAGAAAAGAAACAGCAGAATTATAGCTGCTTCCAAAATATGATGTGCTACATTTGAGAGATTCACATAAGAGTGCTGAAATACACCTCCTTTTTTTTTTTTGTTTTCAATGTTTGTTTTTCTAACTTGATACAGACTAAATGTGAAGATGAATTTTTATTATAATTGCGTATACTAAAGCTAGGATGGATATGGACATAATATGTGTTATAATCTTACTTTTTGAACTAAAGGATTTAGAAACTAGAAGAAAGTATGGTGTACATTGACATACATGCTGAACAGAAGATGGTTCTATATTTTCCATCCCTTCTCTAAAACACAAACAAAATCCATGGTATACAAGCACATCTATTTCACAAGTCCCTTGGGAGTAACAGGTGTCTGCCCAATTTCTGTTGCAAACAGCAGTGACTTAAATTTTGGATAAAACTTTTTGCCTCTTTTCCAAGCTCAAATATTCCAACCATACAAGAAGCAGCAAATATTTCTAATTACCTCCTACTGATAAAACCAAAACAAAGATAAAAAAATGGGGAGTGGGGAGTGGCAGGGAAATCCAAGTGTCTAGGATACCGGTCACTTGTGTAAGCAGTTGCTGTGTGACATTAAACCTTGGGCCCTGGGCTTCATTAATTGAGTGCTGCCTGTGTTACGGATAGCGATCCGCTGGATGCTGCTGCGAAAGCCGGAGCTGCTGCAAAGCAGAGTGGTGTGATGTGAAGTGATGCAGAAAACAGTAGAAGCTCTGTCGCTAGGTCAGCTGCAAGAAGAAGTGATGTGCGTGAATGTATAGTATGCGGAGTTTTCTGAATGATGCAGTCTCTCTTTCTCCCAAAGAACTTCAGCTAATGATACAAGGGGAATTCAGTTCCCTTTGGCAGGACTCCATGTTGGTCTAGATCCTTTTAATACTTCTGCTTCTACAGTTACTTGGCTCATGCTGCTAAAAATATACACGACAGACTTAATGAAAGTATCTTCTTTTAAAAACTAATTGTCGACAGCGATCATTTAATGTTCTTGTTTGCATGTGTGGTTCACATTATTCTGACATAGCTATTAATACTGATGAAAGTTAAAGAGAGAAAATCCAAATATTTTCATACTTGCGTTTTTTCAGTAGCATCTGAGAAACCCCACAGCTAATCAGCCATAAATTTTCTTGATTTTTTGTTTATTTTTTTCAATTCAAGTGTAATATAGGAGTATAAAAATCTGCATTACAGCAGTAAGAGCTTCAGAATCCGAGTAGATGATGTAATTATGATTAAAAATTAGTATTATTGAATAATTCACTTTTTTAATATGCAAGAGTAATTTTTTCTCTCATTTTCAATAACCATCAGTCTTAATATCTATCTAATGAAAAAACACAAACAGTGTCATCTGTCAGGTTACTAACAGAGAATGCCACTTATTGGAGCCTCATTGTTTACTTTAGCAGGTAATTTGTGGACCGGAATCATTTAATTGTTCTGAGCACATAATTACATGCCAGCATTTTCCAATTTAATTAAAATGTACAAATCTGAAGATTAAGGGTATTTTTGAATTATTAATCATTTCTCCTCTAGGAAATCTTGTTGCTCTGCAGGAGATTTGTCCAGTGTACAACTATACGTATTTTTTTCCTTCTCTTTCACAGACAGACAATTTTCCCGCAGAGCCCAATTACATGGGCAGCAGGCAGCAGTTTGTTCAAAGGTAAGGCCTATTAAATAACTTTCTTGGCTTCCCCATTTGCATTCTTGTCAAAATTGCTTTGCCAGAGAGTACAATTCAACTTAGAACAAGTAAATACAACTCTCTCTCTCTCTCTCTTTTTTTTTCTTCTTTTTTTTCTTTTTTTTTTTTTTTNTTTTTGATATGTATTTCAGTAGCTCCACATTCAAGGATCCAGAAAGAGCCAGCTTGAGGGACAGCGGGCATGGGGACAGTGATCAGGCTGACAGTGACCAAGACACTAACAAAGGCTCCTGCTGTGACATGTCTGTTAGGGAGGCACTCAAGATGAAAACTACTTCAACTAAAAGCCAGCCACTTGAACAAGGTGAGTGAAGCCTACAATGCCTACAAAAGCATAAAGTTTAAACCCTCATTATCAACCTATTAGTATTGCAGTTGTCGGTTATCAGGGAGGAATAGCCCACTGATAATATTATCAGAGAAAACAGGAAATCTTGTCCCTAGCCCAGAGCAAAGAACACAGTATCTTTCAGAATGAACATGAAATGAAAACACAAGTGTCCAAAGCAGATTAAAAAAAAAAAAAAAAATTAGTACTTTTAAAAATGATTAGAATATACTCTATCTCCACTGGCATTGCCTGTGATATATTATATACAATCCTTCTGTCAAAGTGTGATTTGGAAATTTAAACTAGACATGACTGCAACAGATAAAAGAATGCCAGTCATTTACATTCCTCATGTAGTTTAGAAAAGAGGAAAAGAAAATGCTTTGGATAAAAGACAAAAGTAAAAATGAATCAGAATATATTTTCATTTCATGGATGCATAACATGTTTGTAATGTTGATTTCACAATTAAGAGTAGTGCGAGATGTGTCAAATACGAATACAATCTGATTTTCAGTATACTTTCATTCACATCCCCTGAAGGTAGCAAACATTAAGAGTGTCTGTGAAACAGCTAAAATGACTTAGATCAGGACAATGACAATGTTCTCTGCCAACATTCATTCTGATACACAAGCATATTTATTTCCTCCAACTGTATCCAATTCATTTTTTTTCCAGATATGTTTTATCTAATTAGGAGGTCTTTTATTTCGAAAGATACACTCCTTTTTTCTTTAAAGCATCAGACAGACAAAGCACTCCAGCATTCTCTGCCTTTATGTTTTGCTTCTACGCTGTAAGCAATAAAGAAGTGTACTACTGAATTATTTTTAAATGTTTTGTATGTTTCCCATTATTTTACTTTGTTGTGGGGAGGGCAATTCAGTGTTAAAGATAGTTAAGAAATTATTAAATCAGTCAGCCTTAATAAGAAGTTATATTTCTAATTTAGCAGAAATATAAGCTTTTTACTAGTTGTTGATTAATTGGACCTGAGTTTTTCGCCTGTTAGCTTAGTGTGATCTGTAGCACAGTCATCAGGAAATACATGTTCAACTTCATTTTTCTGATTATCTTGAGATTGCAGTATAATTTTTGCAGTGCAGAATATTTAGAATTCTGCAGTATAATTTATTTTGTGTACATTTGGAAGTTGACCTCATATGTGACCTTATTTCCAAGTAATAAATGCCGGAAAGATTATTTTTTCCTGACCTTTTGCCACAGCAACTCTCTGCTTGTAATTGGACATTGATCTGTATAAAGATGCAGTGCAGGATTTTTTTTTAAAGAATCTATTTGAGCGTGTGTCTTATTCTCTCAGTTTTATGTGACACAAAGACAAAAATTCTGGATTTCCATCTATTAAGTATAGCCATGAAAGAGCTTTAAAATGTTCAAAGTTTCACTAGGAAATTGTCTAGTACTCAGATTAAAAATGTGTGCTTTTTTAGAAATGGACTGTATGGCCAATATTCATAATACTGCAGTTTGTCCAGCAGCATCAAACCTAATTATGGTCAAAATATATGCAATCTAGTAAGCACATTAAGCCAACCATTCCCATGGCTTATTTTCATTATAATGCAAAGAATTATATGTGAGTTTATGTTTGTCATTATACCTAGGTGAGCTGCCCTATTCATCAAGAAAATTTATTCCAATTACTCACATGAATTCCTTGTGTTCTTATTATACGTATATTGAATTGTAGATGTTAGGTATTGGCAGCCACTGAACTACAGCAGTGGGTGTTTACGTGAATTTCTTTACTGAGGAAAATAAAATAATGGAGATAGAGAGACAAATTATTTTTTTCCTTTTTTAATTTTTTTTTGTTCCCCCTGAATATAATTACAAATAGTATGACATAAATTTATCTGCTTGAATGAACTCTTCTGTCTCAAACGGGCTGTAATAAAATCATTGTCATATTATAAAAACTGAACCTGCATTGAGCACCTTATAGGATTTCAGGTCATTTCAGTAACAAATGTGGTGCTATGTGGTGTTCCCAATGAAATCAATGATTACTTGTCATTGAGCTTAGTATGATTAGGGTTCTTAGCCCGATGTAATATTTCTTCTTTGAAAGAAGATAAATAAAATTGCTTTCTCTAGTCATAAGCCAAGTTGAAGGAGGGTAAGAAATATTATATATGTGATTAGGATAGAAAAAGAATTGAATTTTTCTTTAGAGAAAAATTGTTTTCTGGGAAAAGGAGATGGAAAGCTTGCTAGAAACATTGTCTCCAGCAATGCCTGAAGCAATATCAGAAGTTGTGAGTCTGTCATCATTCTGGGTTGTATGCAGGGATGGGAATTCACTATTTTGTAGCCAAGTTCTAAGCTTGCTTATTGTTGTTTAAAGATATTTAAAATACTTTAGCTTCTGCTATTAAAACAACACTAATTATTAAACCTTACGACATTACTGAAAAATTACCTGAATTTACTGTGAAGTCAGGATCTTGATGTGAGAATTCTAATTTAAAAATGAGTTAAGTTTAAGTTTGACATATTCTTCACATATTCCAAACACTATTATCAAGCATCCAATTCTGCCCATGGAAGATGAATAAGAATGCTAGTTGTACCAGTATTTTGACTACAGTTTTGAGCAACTCTAGCCTAAATAGTTGAAAATTAAAAGGCCATACTGAGATAAAAAGTGTGTTGGTAGCACTACAGCAATTGTGCTTCTCTCAGTAATGGAGAAGTAGGAAATTTTATGAAAAAAATTTTTGTGGACAAGATGTCATCTGATTTCAGCTTGAGATGGGAAGCAATCAAGCTTATTTTATGATTTTCATTAAATTAATGAAAACAATGAATAATAGAGCCTGTCAGTTTACTATTGAAATAGTTGATTTCAAGAAAAATATATCCAGAGAGCAAGTTTTGTCTGGTAGTGATTTTAAACATTTTCCCAAATGAGAAAGACAATGCAAATTAGATATAATTAATTTTGTAATTAATGATATGCTTATGGAATGGCCTTAATGGAAGGAAAGCAGAACAAACCCCCAAACTATAAAAATTATTGTGGTAGTACGTCTTGTGTTACAATAAGCACGTCCCACTTTATTTATCTCAGCCTTATACTCTCTTGCTGTGATATCCAAGCCGCTTTCTTCATAAGAATATCTAGCTGTCTCTTAAGCTTACTTATGCTATCTTAATCAGCTGTCTTACCAAACAGCTTGTTCCATATGCCTGCTACTCTTTTAATAGAATGGTTTTGGATAAACTTGTTTGGTTTACCTGTTTTTTTCCACTTCTGTTGCTGATACTTTAAACCCTATCACTAGTTTGGACAGTTTGAGATCACCCTACTTAGAAGTCTTACAAGAATTAATAGTTTTGAACACATCTGTCAAATCGCCTGTTTATTTCACTTGAGGTAGTAGTGTGTAATATTGAATTTTTGCATTTAAATAACAGAGTAATTGTTTTGTTTGGTATGGTTTAAGAATAACAGCAATAACCTGTATTTCTTTAAAAGGTATCCAAAGCTGAAAATTATATCATAACCCATAAAACATAAACAATAATATCTACAAGGGAGCAGTAAAACAGCAAGATGTTAATTTTATACTTTTCTTAGTGAATCCTCCATATGCTTACCTTATAATCAGTAAAAAATACCGAGTTATGGACTTTTCTGTAGTTACTCATAAATTATTGTCTTTGTTAGATTTTCCCAGGAAATTTTAGATTCTTTTTCTTCTGTTCTGGGTTGTTGTTGTTTTTTTTTTTTTCCTGTCTGTGTTTTCTTGTTTTAGTGTAAATCTACACTTTCATGTCTTTGTCAAAAAAACTTCAAGGGATTAAATATCTCCAAATGCAGTAGCTTTGTTGAGTTTTTGCTTTATAACTGTGCATTGCATCTTTCTTTCAACACAGTTTCTTGCCATTCATACCTGCATCCCATAGAAGAGCCATTTCTGCATATGCTGTTTCCTCATTAACAATAGCATGGATCCTGAGAATAAAGAAAAAAACAGAGGCAACTCCTTGGAGGAAGGGTAAAAGGAAACTCTTCAGTGTAGTTGTCAGAGTCTCCTCTAGGACCAAGACTGCCCATCAGGCTTCTCTGTAAAACAGCACTGTTTTAGTCTAGGATATCGTTACTAGTATAAAAGAAATTTAATGTATCTTCATGAAAAAAGTGATACTAAGTAACTTTAAAATATAATAGCTCTTTCTTCATCACAACAAAAATACCTTTGCATTACAACTGATGCAGTTCTGCATGTAAGTCTTAGGAGTAAAAATTGCATCGGTGCTAGAGAATCTCTGTGAACACTGTTTGTTACCCCTTGTGTTTGCCCACTGAACATGTTCACATAACAAGTCTGTAGTAACTTGTTCATTTGTAGTCTCCATTTCTAAACAAGACTGATCTTAGAAATCAAGTATCCTGCATTATCCATCTGCAGCAGAGCAGAAATTAAAAAAAAAAATTACCAAGATTTTTCTGGACTATCCATTAATTTTCTTGGCATAATCTTGCTAGAGTCTGTTGGATAATTAAAATCCATTCTGCTTAACTGAGTTAGAATCAGTCTAGACTGATAAGTGCAGAAAGTTCATGAAGCACGTTTCTGCTGTCTGACATCATCACCAATGCTTTCCATGCCATTGGGGATGATGAGTTCTTTTATGAATACACCAGCTTAATGAGATAATAGAAAAAGAAGATTGTAGAGAAATATTTCTTTTCAAAGTTTACAAAACTGATGACGGCCTCTTCTGAGTAACTGATGGAGGCTGGAAGTCTGCAGGAACTGACACAACCTGTGAAATCTTTTATTCAACAATGCTTCCTTGCATAGGTTTTTTACCCTGGTCAGAACATCTACCACATTCTCTCTGTGCTCAGACAGAATAGCTATCAGACTGCCCTTACTGCTCTGACACCACCTAAGAGTCTTTATGTCCAGCACTATCATCCCTTCTAACTTGCTTACCTCTAACATGGTCAGGTAAGATGCTAGCTTGCTGTTTACTTGCACGTAGTATCCATTTTTCAATTTCATCTGATGAATTTTTTTCCAGGAAAGCTATAAGAACAACTTAATTATATTGAGGGTCTCTTTCCTTTTCTTAGTATGTCTCAGTAGTAGAATCTGTTTGTAGAACTGTAAATTCTGGAAATGGCTAGGTGAAGCCCACTCAAAATGAGGTTTTGGGTCTTGGGTTTTCCACTTCTGTTTGTTCTTTTCTATATATTTTTCTCTTCTGTTTTTTTTTTTTTTGGTTCTGTGAGTTACGCAAGCACTTGTATGATCCTAGATGAGGACTAGCATAGGTCAAAGCAATTTACCTATTCTGTAACTGTTTCTGATTGACCATATTTGTTATCAACAAGCTGGAGATATTTGATATTGGTCTTATTATAATAATGAGACTTTAAGATTAAAAAAGTATGTAGAAGTGCAGAGTTTTATATAGAATAAGACCATTCTTCTCCAGTGTGTATAGCTAGTTCAATATGACATTGGAGCCACTGAAATTACTTCTTTCCATTTTTATGGCTGTGAGTACTTTGTTCAGTGAAACAGTACTCCTAAATGTACAAGAATTAGCAGCATTATTATCGATCTCATACTCCTTAGAAGTCCTTGTGAATGGTGATATTGAAACTTCAATTGGGATTAAACTTTTAAATTGATATATTTCACTTTTAGTCAGAGGAAACTAATAAAAGTTTCAAATGTTCTAAGTGTCTTGATCTCAAGCATTTAAATATTGTCTAGGTAATATTTTTGCAAGATTTTGTTACCTGGGCTGGGCTAGACTGTGCAAATATTCAATATTTCCATTTTTTGAGAGATCAGAATTATATTCTGCCTTCTAATCTAAGTTAATGAGCTAGAGAGAAAAATACAGGTCGGTTGCCTTTGCAGTACAGATGATTGTTAGATTTTCTCATGTTAATACCTAGTAATCTATGATATATCTTTTACTGTATAATGTCTAAAGCAAATTATATGATGGATTTAGACAAAATAAAGAGAAAACTCTCTTATCTGCCAACTTTTGTTCACTCAGAGTATTATGTTGAATATCTCTCATGGTTTAGGTTCTATTTTTAGACAATCTCCTAGTCTACCAGTCAATTTAAGTTCATCTTTTAGATTTCAGCTATTTTTATACTGAGTCCAGATTTGTGATTGAAGTTGTGTGACTGCTTCAGAGCAGAGTCCAGTTTGTTTGGTGCTTCCTTGTTAGAGATGGGAGAGCTCCCAGGCACAGCTTCACCACAGTGTGCTCTTCTCAGAAGTATACAAGCAGCTTTGGTTTTCAAGCAATGCTATCCAGGTAAGGAAGGAGAAGTTTGAGGAAGCAGATGTTTGTCCTACAAGAACAGAAAATTCAGAAAAGTAAGTGAAGTGACACCCTAACAGAGAAGGGATAGAATCACTTAATGCCTCACAACTACTCTGCCTCTGTTGATACAGAATAGAAAAGTGGTGCAAACATTCTGGCAGCTGAAGTGACAGTGAATACAGTTTGCATCAGATTGCCTTAGCCTATTATTGCTGCCTGTTATTGCCCATTATTCTGCATTTCAACCGGCATTGTGTTCTGCCAAACTGGATTTTTAATCAGATGCACATTTCAGCACCTGGCAGATTATTGCCATCATATATCTGGTAGCTGTGAAGTTTTGTGAACAGCATATCCCACAATTAATGCATTTAGCCAAAGAGTAGGGGGCAAATTTCTATAACTGACTTTCAAAACATACAGGAAGAGCTTTCTGCATCGGTACACACAAACGTGTCACTGTGACTCAAAGGGATTACAGCCATTCAGCACAACTTCATCTATGCACCATTTGGTGTGTCATGCTACATTTTTAGGTAATTTCATGTCTTCTCCACATAATTTCTACTTATTTTATAATTAAAAATTAATACAGTGCTTGAAAATTATATATATTTTTGACCTGTTTTGT
Organism: Callaeas wilsoni; assembly: GCA_013398955.1. Classification (NCBI taxonomy): domain Eukaryota; kingdom Metazoa; phylum Chordata; class Aves; order Passeriformes; family Callaeidae; genus Callaeas; species Callaeas wilsoni. The sequence continues at coordinate 36,829 of VWPU01006922.1, forward strand.
TTTTGTTGGACACTTCACTATTGAATCAACTTAGATACGTCCTTACTAGCATCTGAAAAGTTCAAGACTGCACCAATAAAAGTATTCATAAATTTCAGAAGAGTTTTCTTTGATGAGCTTATTTGCAAATTAATTCATACCATGCACTTCAAGATCACAAGTCTATTACCATAAGTCTCGTATCTGAGATTCTAATATTTGGGTGCTGTAGCTGTTGGTGCTCATCTCTTTCTGCTTTACTTCAGAGGCAACAAAGCAGAATATCCCTCCCCTGTCACTAGTGGAAATCTCATTACATCCCTTCTGTACTTTCTGTTTTGACACTGCCTTTCCTGGGGCTGAGCACAGTTATTGTACTGCAGTTTGTTCTTGGAAGGCTTAGAATCCGTAAGTTATCTTTCCACTTTATTCCCACCAGAAGAGCAAGAGAAGGATTTGCACTTCTCAGTAGGATGAGGTCCTTCTATGTCAAAATCATTATCTTCAGCTAACATTTCTTCTTTTCAGATTCTTTTTCTAAATTGAAAGAAAAGTGGGGGCATAGAAAGATCAACAACTTTTGAAACAAGGAAATCAGAAAATAGAGAGTTTTCATAGTTTTAGTCTTTATGCATTTCCCTGGGTGATAAATGTTCTCTACTTGTGCTTACTTTTGTTAATGAATATTTTAGGGCATATATTCATATATTGGATGGATATTTAATATAAAGGAAACTATTGTAACAGGACTAGAGAATCTATTCCTGACTCTTGCTCTGCGTCTGAAAACGTCCTTGAATGGTGTACTTACAGGTTTCTTTTAATTAAGCTTACACAGAATTAGAGTTTAAAAAACATATATATGAGGGTATGTGTGTTTATTCAGTTATACAGAGAAGACAATTAAAATAAATACGTCTTCTCTCTTCCTCATTTTAAATCATCATTTTATGATTTATGTACCTCCTCTTATTGAGCCAGCAGACAATACAGATATGATAAACAGCAATAGTGGACAAGATTTAACAATATCCCATTTCATATTGCAGCCACATTCTTTTTACCAAGAAGAAGCAATGTTCTGCACATGGAGTTACCATAAAGCTGATACATACTAGCTGGAAATCTGAACAATTGTATTTATCAATAGTTCTATGTCCAGCTGGGGAATACAAAAGAGAAGTGTCTTAAATAAGAGACAGGAGTTAATTATTCCATTCAGCAATGCTTTAGCTGGAGTACTACTAATTGTATTTTGTTCTTCTGGAACAAAGAGTATCTCCTAATGTCTGTGCACACTAATAGAGACTGTCCTTTTCATGGCCCCTTTTCTGTTTACATACTACTTTTCTCCTATGCCGTGGTTTCCAGAGGGAGAAATGTGGTTTAATTTAATTTGGGCCAGAATTGCAGCATGCTCTAATTAGTGATACATCCACAGTACGCAGTTTGTGGGCATATTTTAGAAAAAGATCTGGAAGAATTCAAAATCAAAAAAGAGGTATAATAACAGCAGAAAATAGAGGTTTGTGAAACATCGCCTGTAGGTGAAGTTTGAAAGAAGTGTTTGTTTAGAATCTGTGTGTGTTTAAATGAACAAGGACTGGGGTGAAGCATAATAAAGGTCTTTGTGTATATAAAGCTGTTATAAATAGGATGGTGATTGCTTTTTCTTTTCTTCTTGTTTAAATTTCTGGGTGAAGTATTTAAGTTATATTTGAGGGAGAACTTTACTATAAAGATGTGTAGGCACTGAAGCAGGCTACCCCTGTAAGTTAAATAATACCCTTTCCTGGAGATTTATAAAACAGGTTAAATACACATTTGTCACTGATAATCTAGATTTATTTTAAACTATCCAGGGCCAGAGGATCCACTCTAGTCTTGCTTTTTATGGTGTCAAAATTAAATATGGGGTTGTATTGTACTGTCTAATCCTGAGCAAAACATAGTGAGAGTATTTGCTCTGACCCGTTCTGCAGCCTCTTCTCTGTGAACATGCTCTTCATCTTGAAGAGTTCACCGTGTTAGAGAATTGCAGGGAATGTGGATTATGTAGTGCTTCCCAACAATAATATGTAGCATTTAACATGGTCTTGGCTCAGAGTCAGCTGGAGAACGATTAACTAACGAAACTTAGTGAAACTTTGTCTAGTCTCTGTACTTAAGTGATACACGACTCCATGTATCAGCCTCTGTGCCCCTACTGCCCAATCTGATCTCCAGAATGGCAGAACAGCTGGTTTCCATTCCCTGCTGCTGCTGCTTTCTCCTATTCCAGCTGCTGCACTCAAATAACCTCCCTTCCCCAAGTGGGCTTCATATGGTTTGAAAGCGACTTAATGCACCTCAGTGCATAGGGAACTTTTGATGCATATTTCATCATGTTTCAGTTCTTTCTACAGGGAACACTGCATGTATAACAGATGTTCCCTGACTACTACCCTTTCCTGAAGGTGACATGCCCTTTTTTGTGTTTCATCTCTGATGTATATACAGCAGGTAATGCCTGCGTGGTACTAAAAAATAGTGCTCCATGGCTGCCCCTGTGCTGCATGCCAAGCTATATTTAATTCCATCTGCTCCCCACTGCAGCGTGAAATGGAGAAGAGCATATGCCCAGTATAACCAAGTCACACCGTGGCACAGATAATACCCCTTTATTTAAGACAAGTATAGGTATTTTTTACATTTAGGACCCCATTCTTCCAGTTTTTTAATACATAAGTTGTTTCATAAATTAGCAGGGATGTTGATGTAATTACATATCAAAAAATGCATAGTCTTTTATCTTTTACTATTATTAATGCAATAGTATTAATATTGTATATGTAGTGTGTGTCTATATATGTCCACATACATACTCATAAATACAAAAATAAGACATCATTAACTGATGTCCCTGAAAAATTAATTTTGTAATCTATATGACTCTATATCTTAACTTTATAGAAAATTTATTGCTTTACAACATTTTATATTTGCTTGTTTTAAAATTGCAACTATGAGAACAATTCATAAATCTGTTTACACAAAACACTCAATTTTCACCATGAAAGTTGTTTTAGAAAGAATAATAATTCTGAGGCAAAAGCTGTCAGATTAAAATAGAGTAAATAACTGAAAAGCAGTACTTTACAAATAAAGTTTTTTAATATCTGTTTAATTATGTCTAGCACTATCTGACCCAATTTTTATTTGAACAAATGAATGCAGTTCTTACATAAAAAGTGCCGTTTAGGTTGTGCATTGACAAGATCTCTAGACAGCTGCAGAGCCCAAACAACCTTTCAAGGTCTGAATCAAACTCAAAAAGAAAACAGAAACAGAACTGTGTCTGTTCTGACTCTGTGGAGAGACTTTTGCAGCACATCTGTAATCTTCATGGCCCAGGAAAGTGTATATTGGATCTGTGTGTGCTGCTGAATATGAATATTCCTGCACTTTGTGGAGTATTCCTACACTTTATGGAATATTCCTGCATGTCATGTCTCTGATTAGTTTTAACAAGTGATATTTCTTTTCAACACTGCTAGTTTGACTCGAAGCAAGGATTCTGTCCCTTATTCTTTTGGTATTTTGTTGTTTTAAGAAAAGTTCAGATAAATTACTTCTTTTTGAGGGGAAGTACATGGAGTAGAGCAGGATGGAGGAAAAAAGCTACACTGAACACTGAAGCTACTGCTGTGAGGAAAGCTTTAAACTCAGCTTAACTTGACAGTGTTCTCTGGCTGCTTTTTTTGCTTCTCAAGAGTACCAGAGTACATGAATAACCAGGGCACATTGCTGAACTGGACCATAAAAATTATTTTCAAACAAACACACAAACAAACAAAACAAAACGACAAAAAACCCAACCAAACAACAACAACAAAACAAAACAACAAAACAAACAAACCAACCAACAAAACCAACAAAAAACCAAACCAAACCAAACCAAACCAAAAGATAATATTTTTGGCATTCATGTTTGCAGTAAACGAATAAGTCAAGTAGTTTGGACTTCCAAAATAAAACTTCTCTCAAAATTTTCTTTCTTCATTATATTGATTGTGAAAATAAAATCCCACAAGGTGTTTCAGCCTATGACATATAAAATTGTGAATTTTTCTTATAGATACCTTTTGTTTATACAAAAGCATTGATAATATCCATATTTTGGTTACATTCAGAGTCTGTTTATTCATTCTTTATCATTAATGCATAGTCTCATTCCTTTATTTCTGATTTTATATGTTTTATTTTCTGTGCGTTCACATTTTTTTCTTAGTATATGGAGAATAGCAGAAATATGTTGCTAAAATTTTGGCACAAAAAAAGAGCCTCTCAAACACCGGCTAGACAGTTACTGATTAGTGTGAACTCACCTTCCTTTTGTTATTGAGAAATCTTACCCCAATCACAAATTCACCATTATTTTACAGTGATTTCAGGAGATGTGTAACCTTCATAAATATGGCATAATAAGCCAGTATTTAAAGCCTCAAAATAAGCCAGTATTTAAAGCCTGAGAACTTCATTGCTACTTAGAACCTAAAGATTACCTTAAATTCTTTAAAGACATAGATTCAGATGTCAGTAGAAGCTCGGATTTATTGTAAACTTATTAAACATCTTTTTCTGATATGCAGAAGTATGGAAAGACAGAGAGAGAGTTAGAGGAAGAAAAAGAAAAAAGTATCAACTTAGAAGTTAAAGTTGTAGGAACATAACGTGTAACACAGATGAGAAAAGAAAACCAAACAAACAATCAAAATACATTCAGGTTTCCTAAGAAATGAGAAACTGTTAGAGGTAGTGTTCTTTTGTTAAATATAATTCTCCGCCAAAAGTGATAAAAATTGGTAATTTTCTTAGAAATAAGCAGCATTTAAATATTTCTAAACTGGAATATATTTCATATCAGACAGGTGCTTGCTTTTTTGCTGAAGTTCATCAGGGTCAGCAGAGCTGTACGACCTTGCTTATTTTGAATCAACACAGTATGCTGGTTTTTTGTTTAGCTTTGTTATAAATCTACAAAATATAACTTTGTATTTTTAATACAGTGTCAGGTAATATAATTCTTTTGCATAAGTCGTTGTATTTAAAAAACCCCCACTTTTCACAAAACTTAGGTGATATTTTTACATTAGATATGTGAACATAATACTCTGGAAAATAGAAAATGATAAGACAGCTAAAAGTACTCTTCAAAATCTTAACGAATTCCAGGATATTCTAGTTAATGGCATCTTCATTTAGACTGAATTTTACGTTTCCAAAATATATTCAAAACTAAGGCTTGGGTTTTCTTCTAGATATTTAGTCTTCTATAAGTATAACAAGCTGGAAAGACCTGAAGGTTTTGTTACCTAAAAAAAAAAGGAAAGAAAGCTTCCCAAACATCTACATTTTCAACCTTATTGAATGAAAGAACAGCCACAAGTTCTCAGGAACTTTGTCCCTATCATTTCACCTACTATCTCACCTACATCTGAGCTAGTTGCCCTAATTCTTTAAATTTAATTAGTTGACGAGCTCTCTAGAATTACTGAGGAGAGTGAGGTACTTCTAGAGCATGATTCTTTTGATCTGTTTAAGATGAATCACATTCTCTTTACTGTCAGTAAAAGATGACTAACTGATATAAATAACTGTCTATTCCTAAACCAATGAAAGAAGAATTTCTTCTCATGTTTTGAGGGAACGAGCTTTTTGCAAACCGACTGTTGTTTGTTACCAGATTTGGGCTTCTGTGTTTCTTATTTGTGTTATAGGTGTTAATTGTTCCAGCCCAAGTTTATTCTCGAGACATCATCATGAATTTATTCAGCAAATCTTTCCCAATTCATGAGTCATGGTGTAGAGGTGGTGAATCTCTCTTCCATGGCAGAAACATAATTTCTGTTTGCATGGCTATTGTTCCCTCTTCCACATATTTGCAGATGGGAACTGGTTTTTCCTCACAAAACTGGGTGTCTGTGTAAGGTGCATAATTTTTTATGCTTTGCTTAAATATTTATCTACTTGGCTTTTGGCTTGGATTCTTATGGCCAAATTTGTAGTGCCAGAAGTGATGGGGTATAGTGTGTTGGAGGTTTAAAATTAGAATCTGAGATCAACCTTCTAAAAAGCCCTATGTGCTGAAATGCTTCACTGAAATGACTCAGAAGAAAAGAAAGGTGTGGTCTTGGATTATATGGACTTCTTAAAATCAAAATAAATTAACCTATTTATCTGACTGCTTGAAATATTTTAATTTAATTAAATATCAATGGATGAATAAAAATATTAATTGAAGAATTAATCTCTGTGTAAAATATCTGTACCTTACATAATGTTAATCTTCAGTAAATTTTTATAATTTAGTGAATGGAAGTAATTCATGAACTTGTTAAACCTAACTCCTTATAACATCTAAGGCAGTTCTTGTATGTTCATTAAATAGCAATGGGTTCTGGAATAGCTGTTAATCACGAGCAAATACATTTAAGAATCAACTGGCATTTCATAAACATACAGTAGCAATCCTATTAAATCTAAGTAAATATTTGTTTAAGATACTTCGAGTCTATTCCGTTTTATCACACCCGCTGTAGGGTGTGCCATTATGATGGCAAGGTGAGGTTTATCTGCATGAGTACACCTGCCACTGTCCTCTCATCTGCATCACCAGAGCCAGCTGCTGGAAGTGTTGCACATGCTGGCACTCCTTCTAACCTTTCTGCACTGTGTCCCTGAAAGAGGTAAACTAAACTAAATATATATCCACATAACTACGTGAATGTCAGAGTTTTCTGCCAAGTAGCTGGGAGAAACAGAGTTGTCACATTTTTTCACACTTCTAGACACTTCTAGATGACATATCTTTGCCAGCAATGCTTCACAATATAGATCTGGTCTCACAAGTTGCTATTCAGCATCAGTGTTATTGATAGAGAACATAGTCTGCTTTCTTGCAAGGCTTACATAGACAAAGATTGAACTGCATTTTTGGCAAATTGAGCACAGTTGTCAGGAATGTGTTACACACCTTCTCATGTACAGATTAACGCTAATAACTACCATTTAACTCTCTAAGTGCCTCTCAGAACTATCTCAGAGAGTAAATCTTCTGTATTGTACATCACTCAAATACTTATGACTGTCTTCTGCTTTTGTGTTTGCTCTTTCAGCTTTGCTAGCGTAAAAACAAGTAGTGGAGTAACCATCCTATCTGGATTATTTTTCTCTCTCCCTCAAGGTAGTCCCTTTGTTTTGGGAAATTTGAGTACTTTCTTCTGATGGTTTAGTTTACTTTTTTCTTACCCACAACGAAATATTTGGTTGGTTGGTTTCTTTAATATGTAACTACTTTTACAAAGGAAGAGAAAATAGATAAGTAGTTTATAAAACAAACAAACAAATCCCACCTGTTTCAAGATTTAAAAAAATAACGATTTATGTGAAAACATTAATTAGACAGTTTTAAATGACTGCAGATTACTATTTCAGAAATTATGGGAAATGAAGTTTAGATTAAGGTCCTATTATAGTAATTTATGCTTCGCTCTTTACAGCTAAATTTGTAGTTCACAAAATATTCTAAGTTTATTTATTTTCCAGAATAGGAAAGCAAAAGTGTTTATTACTGAAAATAGTGTTAAAATTTCTTCAGTTTACATCCTTACATAGCTTTTAATATCTCTGTACCTTGCTTTGTATCAGTAGAGCTAATAAGGGCCAATTGAATCCCTTAATATTCTTTCTGATTTGAGCTTTAGGTCCCTCAAATTTTTGAAAGTTAACTAAGCTTTTTATTTACTACCATCAGAAAATTTCACTCTGAAAAATATATGAATTTAATATTATGATTCTTCTATTGCTGGAAAAAATAGAAGAGATTTTGAAAACGAAGGACTTTGAGCTTTAAGCAGTAACTTAGTAATAATAGTGGACATATTAAAAAATATTGAAAAGGTAGGTAAATTTTCTATTGGACATACGAAATTTTTAACTGTATACTTTCAGTGACTTCTCATAGTTCTGGTCTCATCTTTCCTTTTCTATCTCATCATTCCAATGTGGATTGTAAAATGTATCTTGTCCGGAGCAGTCATGCTGGTAGCTACATATGCATTTGATTTTATGAAACTAAATTCTTAATAAGGAATTCTTTTAATATTTTTGTACAGATAATTTAATATCTTTTATTAAACTGAACGAAGCTAGTACTTAAAAATAGCTCCCTGACATTCAGAATAATGGTTATGAAAGCAAGAGTAATAAAAATTGCTGGGAAGATGCAGTGCAAGCACTGATTCAGCAACTACCACACTGATTTAAACATTTTCTTTGGTACATAAGATATTAATCTGTAGGGGTTTAAAAGCATCTGAAAACAACCCTGTCTAGAAAGGGTTGAGATGTGGAAGTCACACGTGAAGTAACAGACTCCGACTAATAGTGCAGTCTAGGGCAACTGTACTATATGTATGCCCTTCACTTAGAGAAGCTGAAGGTAATTCAATCATCCACCCAAACACAACATCTGAGTCACCTGGTGGAATTTCCTGTTACTTCAGCACAAAGACTTCAGCACAATTACAGCCCTGTGCAATTAAGGGTCTAATGCAAAGAATGCAAGAAATTTTTTTTAAAAAGACATTTTTTATCAAACCTGTGAGGATTTTTGTTCTGTGATTTTGTGTAATGGTGTTATGGACTCTTAGCTTGTCCTGCACAACAATCTCTACAACTTCTGTGTGTGTACAAACACTTCTTTTGACTGAAACCTGCCACCTGACAATTTCACTGGCAGTGCCTAGTTCTTGCTTTAGGAGAAACAGTAAATAATTGTTTCCTATTAGTCTTCTCAGTGACAATCACGATTCAAAAATCTTTTCATATTTTCTCTTTGTTGTGCTTTCTTCAAGCTGAAAAATCTTAGTCTATTTAATCTCTTCTCTTATGAAAGCCTTTTCATAACTTTGATCATATTTGCTGCTCTTTTTTGTCTTTTCAGTTCTATTATAGTCTTCTCAAAGTGGCATGAGCAGAACTGAATGCAGAAGTCTAGACACAGCAGCTATGGATTAAAAGAAGAATGTTTAGTGGTTTAATCTCTATTCTTTTCCAAGATACCTTCTTATTCTTACTGCTCTCTTATGAATTATGAGCTGACATCTTCATTTAACTGTCCAGACTAATACAGAGATCAGTTTAAGAGTCCCTTGCTTGTGTATTGAGTTGTTACTGTTTTCCATCATGTATGTTACCTGCATTTGTTGACACTGAATCTCATGTGCCACTTTACTGTAGTCATTCAATTGCATGACATCTATCTGCAGCTCTTCACACTCTCAGATTTTACTACTCACTTTTGTTTGATACCAAAGCTAATTTAAGTGATAGTGTTACAATGCTCCAAATTCGTATTTGGATGCCATATGGTCTGTGGATTTGTTAGAAGTCATTTTACCCTATTAGTCTTTTAGGTCTAGGCAGTTTTAATGACTCATTTCTATTCCTAAAATATCTGCATTGTAAGAATCACCCTGGGTTCCTCCTTTCCAAAACTTTCTTTTTCTTTTTCTTTTTCTTTTTCTTTTTCTTTTTCTTTTTCTTTTTCTTTTTCTTTTTCTTTTTCTTTTTCTTTTTTTTTTTCTTTTTTTTTGTCTCTTTTTCTTTCTTTTTCTTTTTCTTTTTCTTTTTCTTTTTCTTTTNTCTTTTTCCTTTTTCTTTTTTTCTTTTTCTTTTTCTTTTTCTTTTTCTTTTTCTTTTTCTTTTTCTTTTTCTTTTTCTTTTTCTTTTTCTTTTTCTTTTTCTTTTTTTCCTTTTTCTTTTCTTTTTCTTTTTTGAGAACTGAATACTTCTGACCTTATCTTCTTTCAGCACTCTGTAGATGTGGATTCTCTGTTAGCCTCACTGATCGACTGGTCCTCTGCCAGACTTTCTTTTTTTCTAATTTTTTAAATAAAAATTCTCACTAATTTCAGTGTCATGAACAAATAGTCTTCAAGACCTTTTTCATACTTACCTATAATATTGTAACATTTTATTTGTTGGACTTCATGCATTTTTCTAATCCTAATTTGCTCACAATTTTGACATTTTTTTAAGAGTATCTTTTTACTTCTAATGGCCTTCTTTAGTCTGCTGTTTCACCATGCTGGCTATTTTTTTGTCCTTTAAAAGCGTTTTTGATAAGTGGTATACAGTTTCTCTGAACTCCTAATATAGTATCTTTAGGCTGTCTGTTATGCTATCTGCATGCATTTAGTCTTTTAGTTGTCCTCTTCAATTTCCTTTCAAAAAGCTTTGTCATGTTCATGTAGTTCCCATTTTTTTTAGTTAAATGATACTTTAGCCTTTTTTTTCCTTTCCTTTTACTCTTTTTTATAGACATTAAATTTCAGACCTTACTAGCCAGCATTACAATGTAACTAATAGTTACTTTTTCCACCTCTCCTGTTGAAAATCAAGTAAGCACTGTTTATCCTCTCCTGAACTCTTTTAAGTGCAATGTACTTCATCATTCCTATATAGTTTGTAACTTGGAATTATAATCACACTGGGATACACTGGCTATTTTCTTTCTGTTACCTTTGTGAGGCATCTTTTACATCATGTTCCTTCTTAGAACCAGCTGCTGGAGTTCTTACCTTTTAGACTTAAAAAAAAAAGTGTAGAATCAAGTAAATACTTGATTTTGGTCGGGCTACCAATTTTTATGTGCCCTGTTCAATTAGGATTTTATTTGCTGAAGTTTTTCTTTGCTATTCCTTCGAATACCATCAACTTTTACTCTACACCCTTTTTTTTTTTTTCTTTTCCACTTTACAGTTTGTGACTTCACTCTAGTTGACAAGTTATCTGAGATTACTTGCTTTTCTATACCTGTCACTTGTCTTCAATCTAAAAAACATTATCATAGACAATTCAAATGTCACCAGTCTTTTTCTTCTGCTGGTTTGCATAATGCCTAGTCTTCTTGGATATGTTCAATTCATTGCAAACATTTCCTTGGTTGCTAATTAAAACATACCCTCCTCTTTTCAATTTTCAGCCCAAAAGACTATATGAGCTTTAGCATCTAAAATTCAGAAAGTAGAAACAGCACCTCTGCAGAAATGTGGAAATGCTGCAGAAATGTGATGTCATTTTCAGTTCTTTCTTAGGCCATTACAGTAAGACAGAAAAGAAAAAAGAAGACACATTTATTCCAAATCAATTACAAAGAGATCCTTACCTGTCTCATTTTCATCTTGAATTTTATCTTTTGCTTGTGATTCAATTGACTCAAGTCTGCCTCTTCATAATGAATTTTTATGAGAGAGAGAGTCTTGATAGTTATACCTGTAACTAATGTTCAAGTAAAATTCAATGTTGCTCTTCCTTTTTACTGGAAAAAACACCCACACCTTATATTGGTTGTTTCCAATGGCTGCCACCAATTTCCTATTTTCAGCTCCTTCTGGTTTTTATTCTCACTCTTCCTGGGAGTTTTGGCAACTAAGAATAACCTTTTTAAGTACATGTACAGACAATGCCCATTTTTCCTTGGTATACTAGTAATATCACATAACAAAGGCAACAGTGATTTTTTATTGTTCCTTTGTTAAACAATTTTCCAAATGCATATTTTAGGCTTACCCTTTTGTCATTTTGACTGTCCTCACTCTTGGAAAAATACTTTTAGAGATCTTTCAAACCCTATTGTTGCAGAATTCCACTTAGGAATGCAAACATCCATTATTATTACCATTTTCCCTCAATCTAGCACAAATCTTAATGTTTTTCTCTTTTTCTACACTGAGGCAGCTGTGAAAACTTGTCCAAATTAACATTACAGGTGGATTAGTCAAGTCATTTTAGAGCTATTTATTTTTATCTTTATTTAGGCTTAAAGTACAGTCAGTCACTTTGCCTGAACTTAAATCCAAAGTGAATCCAAAGTGTCAAAGCGAATAAGAGTAAAGAGAATCAGGGCATTTTAGATCTGAATAAGAATTAGAAAAAAAGTAATGAAAAGAGTAAGAGTATAACAAGAAGAGTATAGGAATATCTACTTAGTGGTTTGATGCAATTGAGTAAATCTTCTTTGTCTGTTTTAACTGATGAGGATTAATTTTTCAGGGTGTTTCAGTGTAGCCTCTGACAGAAGTAGGTGTACTTTTACACGCTCAGATGTTCAATATGGACATCTTTCATCAAAGTAACGCCTTAAGATTCTTTTCTACCTGATGTCCAAACCACTTTTATGGACTGCAGTGGGATCTGTTTGGGTTGCTGTAGCTCTGACTAGGCTGCCTTAGCTTTGTGAGGATTGCTGCAGCTTTGTGGTTGAGTCTGGTAAACACAGGGTCATAATACATGAAATAAGCATGTTGGTAATGCATCTTCATTCATCCATTGCTCAGATCCTATCAGGTAATGCCCTTGTACTCTTACTTTGTGCAAATAAACCACGGCACTCTAATGTCAGGGGTTCTCTGATCCTGAAACCGAGCTCAATAGCCTGGCCACAGGCACACTTATAGTCTCTTTTACCCTGCAGTACAGAAAAGTCACCTCCTTGTGTAATCACCAAGGGTCCATTTCACAGAATTTCTGTAAAGGTTCAAGGTAAAATCCAAGAAGAACATTATGCTAAGAAGAAGGATCACACAGCCATGAATCCTGACTATGCTGACTTTCGAATCATGTCTGCAGCATGAGAGCTGGATCAGGCCAAAGGTGGGCTCAGCACGGCTCCAGCTGCACAGAAATGATAGGTAGGGCTCTTACACCACACAGACAGTTTTCTGCTGTGGGAGTTTTACACTTATTTAGCCAGATTCAGCCAAAGAATCCATAGAAAAGGAATCAACATTTCGAGCTCCACAGAGTGTCACTCATGTTCTCAGACAAGAATAGGAGTCTCTCAGTTTATCCAAGGGGCTTAACAATTTTTTTTTCCGATTCTCGTTCAATTACAATATATATTTATTTAAAATTCCTTCATCTGGAACCTTAGGAAAAGATAACTTCTTTCCACTTCAGTTTTACAAAGAGGTTACAGTAACAGCTGAAACTTGTGGAATATTTGACCCAGACGTGTCCCGTTAATAGCTTGCTTGCTGATTCAAACGAGCAATGCCAACAATGCTGTATTCAGGATTTCCTTACTGAAAAGAACAAAACAGGTCTGAATGTAAAGTTATGCTACACTGCTCTGTCAGGTTGAACAGCTCAAAGGTAGACAAGGGTACCTGCAACTCTGTTCAGCTAAGCTTGAATTCCACCCTGATGCATGCTGAGAGTTAGCATTATATGCTTTACTCTCAGTGGTGACTGCCAGCTGTGTAACTCTTCAAGCATATCCTGCCATTTGTTCTATCCAGCAGAAATGGGTTTGATTCCAAAGGAGCTCTTCCAAATACTTCAAGGAATAGTGCGCAAGGAGGGTAAGTTCAGGCAAATAATAATAAAAAAAATTGACAGTGGTGTTATATGAAAGGAAACAAAAGCCATCCTGTTTCCTTGTGAAAAGTGTTAGGATCTAAAAAAAACTTTTGAAGTCATATTCCTTGTGAAAAGACAAAGAAAGGTACAGGACATTAATTTTGTTAAGTACAGTGTGCTGAAGTCCGTAGGATTCAGATCTTACCTAGCCCTTAATCACAATTCCAGATGCCTCTTCTTGTAGCCTGTAAGAGCCAACTACCTCAGTCATTTAGGTATCATTTTGAGACTTGCTTGTGCTCAACTCCTTACTGGGACAGTGTCCTGGATGGGACCCCACAACTCTGTTGGAATAATCTTTATCTCATTGCACCCTGATTTCTGTTAGAAGAGTGGGAATTAGGTATGTGGACGGGGAGCAGGAGGCATGGTGTATCCCAGCAGATCCACACCATGCAAGTTTGATGTAGCCATGGAGGTGTTAATGAGGGGCTTGACTTTCCAACCTGTAGCTAACAGATGTGGCTGCTTTTATTTACTGCATTTAAAATTCTGATTTTGTTTACTTTAGTTATTATTCTTTGCTTCCTCAGTGTAGGAGAATCTGACTGGAGCCTCTGTTTATTTCTTGTGATGTGTCTTTTCCATCAAATGACAGCCATCAACTGAGAACATTTGATTTCTAGTCTTGAGATCTTCATGGAAGAAGCTTGAGAACTTGAGAGAGTGGCCTAGAGGGACACAGCTGTCTCATTGTGCAGTGAACAGAGAATTATCCTCGGATGCATCCTGCTCAGCGAAGCCTTAAATATTATGGCCAGGTTCTTGAACTGGCATTGAAAATAAATGGAGAACCAATGGAAAATATGAGTTGTCAATATGACAGGTTGAGGTGGCATTTCCTCTTAAACAATTAATTTTTTTTGTTCTGTGCATATTATGCTTGTGTCCCTGCCTGATTTCTGCATAATGCTAAGTACAACAGTATGAGCAAGACAAGATTATCACATTGATGACTGCTACCTAATCCAACATTAAATAAAAGGACAATGCTTACTGAGGTAAAAACAAGGATTTTAGTTCCTTTCTCTATGTGTCTGAGGAGATCTTGAGACTTTGTACTACTTGAGTAAGCATAGGATATATCACTTAAGGAAACAGAAAATATTCCTAACATCCAGATATTCAAAATGTTCTTTTTTCCTCTAGCATCACATCCTTCTTCAGCTGGCTGACCTTGGCTCAGCTATTCTTTACCCTTTAGAGTTTGTGACAGTTTTGTGACAATATTGCTTCAGAAGATGTAAGGCTGGGGTCCATCAGTTTGTGGCCCACAGCAGCTCCACTTACACAGTCTTTGTAATGTGTGGGGCAATCTTGAAGCTTGTGGTCCCTTGAAGGATCATTCCTAGGAAGGCATTAGTGTGTTCAAAACGAGAAGGAAACTTTTAACATTAAAAGGAGCAATAAAAATACTAGTGACTGTTCATAAATATTAACTCCTGATGAGCAAGGATGGGATCTCTCATAGTCTCTCCAACATTAGAAAGTTACTTTCATGATTTTATCTGGTTTAAATTAGTTAAACCATCCTGGTTCCATATAGTACATTCTCCATTCTCTAGATGAGAATTTTAAAGGACAGAGGACTTGTGATCCTTCAACAAGTTGATTCAGGAAGGTGAACTGATTTTTTTTTAATGTTCTTTTAGGCACTTGAACCTACTCACCAAAAAATTGAAACAGAGCAGAAACACAGAGTAGATGCCAGGCAGGAATGATATGGCTTAGTTTTACATATTGTGGAACCACAGCCTAAAGAAAGGACAAGCTTGCTTCAGTCAGAAGGTAGGTCTTCACTAGGGATGTTTGCTAGCCCAAAAGATTGTGAATCCACACTCCAAAACTGCATAAAGCAAAACAAAAAGATGGCAAATGCCATGGGTTTTTTTTTTCACATCCGAGTAAAAATATTATTTTTGAGCAAATGAAGAAGTGGGCAGTCACTTTAACCTGTTGCAGGTTAAACAGCTTTCTGAAACTAGGCACCTATTGACACAGAGATTTTTATGTGTTTTTCCACAGATGCTGCAACAGGAAAAAAAAAAATAAAGGTCTTCCTATGTGGTCTAAAATAATCGCACCCTTTTAATAAGAATTTCTGCTACATATAGGGAAGACGTTGCAAGATAATCTCCAACTATTTACATTAGCTGTGATTCTGATTTTTTTTATCTTTTTCATGTAAGCTACTTGTTTGGCGCACAGAATGAATGAATGCTCATTCTGCATTTGCAAAAAGCATAGGCCTTAAAGTTTAAGCAGTAGGTTAGATTTTCAAGTTTCCAAGGTAGATATACAGCAAGATGGAAAATATCATTGTGTAAAAGATGAGACATAAATCTCTTAATATGAATACATTTGTATTACTTTGTATTTAAAAGGACATACTTTAGTCATAAAACTTATTTACAGATAAGGTCTTAGAAATTCCACTCTTACCCATTATTTAGTCATTTATGTTTGTTTTACAGACCTAACCAGATAATAAGTCCCATTTTTCTAGTAAATACCCAATACTTTAATCATTCTGCGCTGACAAAGTAGTGCAGATTTCTGCTCAGTTTTTACTTTTTTTAGAGTAATGACTTTCTATTCTACATTTAAAATTATTAGAGTGATGTCAAACAATAATGCATCTTTCTTGCAAACTGTAAATGACCACTGTGAAATAATTAATTTCCCAGAAGAAAATTCAGACTTGTACTACACACAAACAAATTCAAAAGAGTTTTAAAATTTCCTGAATCTATAAAAGTCATATTTTACAAATGAAATACACATGCCATTGCAATGCACCTTGTCGCATGTCTTAAAAATACCAAGTTCATAATAGCAAACTTCAATTTTTTTTTTAATTAGCCTAGATAAAGTAAGTAGACATTCCACTCCTAAGGCATGAAGTTTCTAAACATCTGTAGTATTAGAGGAGATACATTATGAAAGAATTACAAATGCAAATCTACATTATGAGGAATTTCTAGTTCCAATAGGGTGCAAGATGGAAATTTTCTCCTTAATAGAACAAAAAGAAAAAAAATCAGGCATGAGGACTGCTCGTGCTTACATGCGTTTAAATTCTTACCACATCTCCAGTTGATTGACATCTTCAATAAACTGTTAATGACCCACTCCATTTGCTTTAAATGAGCCTTAGATTTTTAGATCTGGTGAGTTTTGTAGAATGTTGAATTAGGTAGATTTAATTGCCTTTTTTTTGGTTTTTGTTTTTGTTTTAGTAATTTATGATTCAAAGGAATAGTACGCTTTGCCATCATAATAAAGTTTCTCAGTAACCTTTTCTTTGATTTGAGTTCCAGATGCAAAACTGTGTACTAGCCATAATGAAACAGTATTCTTCCCTGATCTAGGCTGTGTGTATTAGGTAGCAGTTATTCATAAAAAAAGAGCTTTTATCATGCTGGCTTTCAGTGTTTTAAAGTAGTAATTTAGCAGCTGTCTTGCAAAGAGGTGTGAGCATGCTGGAAATCAAAGATGACTCTGGTTCTGTTCATGAGATGGGTTGGTCCTGCATTTTTATTAGCATATTTTCTTTCCTTCTACTTTGATATCTTCAGTCCTTGGGGCACAGAGCTGAGAAATATAGATTGTAGCTATCATGCCAGAAAAGGAAAACAACGTAAGTGATGATGCAAAATGTATTTTCTCTGACAGTGAACAAGCAGAGACTGGCTTGTGTGAAACAAATTTTTACCATCTGACTGCGATGGGCTATTCTCACCACAGCGATCCCTGCCGAGGAGCAGTGTTATATTTAGTTGCATTGTAATAGCATTTCTTTCAAGAAGTGAATTACATATCTGTAGAGAAGTGGTGGCACAGGCAACCATGGCTACTAGTACACAATCAGCATTTTATATTCAGACATGAAAATCTATATTGGTGCCAGACACTATCTAACCTGTGATTCTGATAGAGGAAATTATTGGTGAGAGGGCTGGGAAGAGGTGAGCTGGACATCAAATTGCCTAGGAATGTAAGACTTCACTGAAGCTAAACAAATAGAACCCTAACTCTCCTCAGCAGGAATGAATAAAAACTTAGAAGTCATGATAATTAGTGAGCTCTCCTACTTCCATTCGTGTTGGACATTCATAAGGGCAGAACTTCACAATACAAAATCCGAAATCAGTCCTCTCACGCAGACTTGCACACCAGTCAGCTTTCCACAAATGCTTAGCTAGCTCATGTCTGCATGAGGTGGAGTGTGTACAACTTCAGTTCTTACATATACATCATGGAGGATGGAAGTCCATGCGATCTCGAGCAGAGGACAGGTTCACTGTGCCTCCCTGGATAACTTCTGCAGTCTGTACTTCCATTCAAAAGGAGGATAGCCAAGGACTGTGCTTATCTGGTGGCCACTGCACTTTCAAGAACAGGGAGTATGCCATTAGCTGAGTTAAAATGAAATACAATATCCGGTTTAAGGTAGTCACTGGGCTCTCTGTGACCTCATCCCTGCAAGGCAGCAGCTAATCAGCGTTATCTGGTGGGGCTGCTTTAAGTCCCCTCTCATACAGTTCCTATCTGCTCAACAAATGACGTATGATCTTTCATCCATCTTTGTGCCTCCAATAAGCATAAAATCTGCCGGGGGTGGGGAGGGGAACAGGAGGAGAAGCAGACTAACCTTTGCAGCTCGATTACAGAGAGAACAATTTGTTTTTGTAATTAGAGCTCAGCAGTGATCTCTGTTTCACTGATACTCAGTTCCGTGTAAACAGAACTCAATTTTGACAACTGTTTAGCTCACGGCACAGTTTTAAAGTATTAAAGGATAATGGAAGACTTATTAGATTAGCTTTTGCAATGATCTTTTAGTGTCCCAGATAATTATTATTTGTGATACAGCTGAATGGTTTAGGCTTGTGTTATTAGTATGCATGCATTTTTGCATAATATTTTATCTGCTATTGATGGGCACTAAAATATGTATTAGGAAGTATACATTTAGTCAGATTGCACAGATATTAGTGGTATTCTCAAGTGGATCAAATTGTTCTTTTTGTGATTTTTATTTTGTTTCCATCATAACAGTTCTTATTTCCTGACTTTTATTTTTAAAAAATAAGTACAGCTATCTTCATCATTATTCTTATTCACACTTGTGTGACTTTTAACACAATCCTTTGATCCAATCATGACATTACATTTCTCCTCCAGCATTTTAACATTCCCTCCATTTCATGTGTTTTGGTGTTGCATAACTTTTTCTTACAGTACTACCTTTTCTATCTTTCTTCTTTAGTATTTTAAATCATTCCTGATGGTCACATACTGTTTTTCACCTTGTTATTTGACTTTTCCTCTTATTACCTTTTAATTGGGATATGTTGTTTCTACCTCTGATCTTGTAATTAGCATTTTTCCTTTCGACCACCTTTTGTCTCATTTTGCATAAAGTATGTATTTTTAATCTTTTTACCACTTTTCCCTTCACAGTTTTCCCTTTCTTATTCTTTTTTTCTATCTAACCCCATTCCATTAGTTTGACTCCTTGCCATGGTTTTGGCTTGGAAAGAGTTCATTACCTTCCTAGTAGCTGGTGCAATGCTGTGTTTTTAGTATGAGAATAATGTTGATAACACCTGGATGTTTTTAGTTTTTGCTAAGTCATTCTTACCCAAAATCCAGGACTTTTCACCTTCTCACGAAGGAGAAGGCTGGAGGGATACAAGAAGCTGTACAAGGGCACAGCCAGGACAGGTGACCCAAACTGGCCATGAGGATATTCCATACTGTCTGGCAGAATGCTCAGCATATAAACTGTGGGGAAAGCTGGCCAGGGGCCTCTGCTGGGGAACTGATTGGGCGCTGGTCATTGAGTGGTGAGAAGTTGCATTATGCATCAATTTATTTTCATTTTCTGACACATTAAACTGCTTTTATCTCAACCCACATGTTTTCTCACTCTTTTTTTTTCCGAATTCTTTCCGTCATCTTGCTGTAGTGAGGAGTGAGCAAAGCTGAGTGGTGCTTAGTCGCCATGTGGGGTTAAACCATTACACTTCCCTCTGATCAGGAACATTACTTCTAATCTTATTTTTTATTTCCAGTAAGTATTTTGCATATTGTATTGTCCTTGTTTACAGCGATGTGATTTTCTTTTTTTAGATGTCTAATTTTGCAACTTCTTGGCAGTTCTATATAGATTAGGGCAACACACTTGAAGGTGATTACATCATCACCCTGGACACACCCTAAATTGCTGGTATACATGAGTTAAAAAAAAAAATTCTACAGCGTTTTCCCATTTGAATTATTGCACTCTCTCTTAAGGTTCATCAGGAAAGCATGTCTGTGTCAGTGACTAAGTGGGTGCATTTAACAAAACATGAGTACTAGTCCATGACTGAAATGCAGTCGTATTTTCATTTCAGTCTCCAAATGAGCATAGGTGGCTCACATAATGAAAACACAAAGACTGCTTAGGGCAAAGACAGCTCTGTCATGGTTAATGGCCCCAAATCCTTCCTTCCCTAACCATCTTTTAATCTTTTGGGTTTTTTGGGTTTTTTTTTGCAGATTACTTCTTAAATTTACTCTTCAAACAAGAGTCCAACAAGAAAAAAGTGTAGCAGTAACTGCACTCTGTGATCCACCTCACTCTTTATCTTTCATACAATAATCTTTATACTGTGTTCATTCCAGTGTGCTGCCATTCAGCAAGATGGTTCATTGGTAGTTTTGTTCATGTAAGTTATCTCATGCTCATGATTAGTACTCTTATTTGTACTTGCAAAATGTAGTACCTTAAAAACTTCCAGGCCTTTCAGGCATATTTTCAATTTGGAAGTGAAAGGCAAGTATCTATTTCTGAAGAAACCATGCTTGTCAAATGGGCATAGAGCAAAAAAGGAGATTGCTATAATCACTGTGTAATATGAAAAAAAGGATTATAAATAAATAAATAAAGATATATATAAAAAATATATATACACCTATACTGCCAAGGTATCATGAAAATAGCAGGTAGTTCTCTGAGAGTCAACCTTTTACTACACTGCTTTTATTATGTATTAAATATTTCTGTTCATTCTGTTGATATTCATCACAGCAGCCTCTGAGTACCTCCCAGCAGTGTATTAAGCTCTTGACTTAAGTTCTCTCATTTTCTCTCTAGAAAGAGAAAACAGCTGAGTGCAACAACTTTAAATTAATGCATTTTTGGTAGCCTATGTCCCAAAGGACTCCAATTCTAGTTAAAATTTGTAGTTGTGATTGAACTGTGGCATGTCATACAGAGAAATGAAGACTGGAGAAAGGACATACCACTTTCTCCTTGGCTGAGACAGTTTTGTAGCCAAGGCTATATAGGCTTTTGTTTGAGACAACTTCATACTGATAAAGAGCATAAAAGTTAAGATACATGACATATGTAGTCAGAGAATCACGGAATGGTGTGGGTAGGAAAGGACATTTATAGATCATCTAGTCTAACCTCTCTAAGAAAAGCAGGACTCAACACCCTCATTGTGAAAAAATTCTTCTCTTGCATCTAATCTGAACCTATCTTCTTTCAATTTAAAACCATTGGCCTTTGTTCTGTCACCACAGGCCCTGGTAAAACGTCTTTCTCCATCTCTCTTATAAATCCCCATATGAATGCTGATTGGCTGCTGCCAGGTGTCACCAGAGCCTTGTCTTGTCCAGGCTGAACAGCCCCAGCTCTCTCAGCCTGTCCTCACAGGAGAGGTGCTCTGGCCCCCTGACTTCTTTTTAGCTCACCTCTAAACCCTTTCTAACAGGTCCATGTCTTTCTTGTGATGAGGATTACAGAGATGGACACAGCACTCCAGGTGGGGTCTCATGAGAGTGTGATAAAGGGACAGAATCCCCTCCCTGGCCCTGCTGGCCATGGGCTTTTGATGCAGCCCAGGACACCATTGGCTTTCTGGGCTGTGAGCGCACATTGCTGGGTCACGTCCACCTTTTCACCCACCAGAAACTCCAAGCCCTTCTCAGTAGGACTGCTCTCAATCCATGCATCTCCCAGTATAGATGCATTGCATTTGGCTTTTTTTGAAGTTCATGAGGTTAAAGATTCTTGTTCCTAATTTTTGGTAGCCAAAGGAAAAAATAAAAGAGAAAGACAGCTTACTTAAATAGTTTTTGAATCTCTATATTAAGAATTTAAACTGAAATTCTCACTGATAGAACCTCTCTTTTTCCACAGACGAGGTAGGGAGCATAAAAAGGCCAACTTCTCAATTTACATATCTAAGCAATGTAGTGCTCCCAGAACACAGATTATTTTATTCTTTATAGTGGTAGAATTTCAGCCCAGGAGACTAGAGTGTAGTTGTGAGAGTTTCACAATACCTTCGTGAGTCTTTTAGGACCATTTGCTCTGCTGAACTAGTAAATATGCCTTCATAAGCTGATGTTTTCCAAGTATCTCCCTGGTGAAGGCAGCATCATTTTCCTGAGATAAAGAGAGAAAAAGCTGTCAGCTAATGCAAGCTGTTCACTTTTCAGTGCATAGCATGTGAATTATATCAGGTAATATATATGATATATGATCTAATGATGATATTTAGATAAGACCTGAAGGTACACTGATAATTATACTGTTCACCACAAGTGTGGGTCTTAGTTAGGTACTACTATTGCTCATTTCTGACATAAAAGTATAGCACATTCTCCCCAGATCAAACAAGCTAGACAGATCTTGTGGTTGACAATATTTAACTACAGAGAAGTAGAGGAGTATAAGAATAATTAATGTCTTATCTTTCTCTTTAGATCTACACCCAGCGTACTGCCAAGTTTAGTCCATGACCCAAGTCCAGACTGAGTTTTCAAGAATATTAAACTTGTGTAGATTTTTTTATTATTATTAATTAACATCTTCCTGAGCTTACTCAGGATTTAGATGACTGGGTAGAGGATGTCAGTTTTATTACAGTTGGTGAATCTCAGCACTTTTTAGAACATTCATTTTGCAAAGAGAGATGACTTATTTGAATCTCTGTTCTAGTTAGGATTGGAACCAGCCGCCTTCCAGTCAACATTGTTTGTCTTCCTGAGCTGCAAAGGGCATAATTCAGATTTTTTGGATTAATATGTTCTTAGGAATGAATTTCTCTTTTTTTGTGAATAGCTATATTGAAGTTTGAGACTTTTGGTAGACACGTAGCTTGCATGATTCAATTATAAACAACATATCAATTAACTTATTTTTCTATTATTTATTAAAAGATTCATAAATAGGCACTATTATTTTAAATTATCTTATCAGAAGAGATTTTTCTGTATATAAATACATATTTTGTAATATTAACATTGTAAAAGCAGCATTGTGCAGAATGTTATATTTACAAGACTAGAGGTTCAAGCAGCAGATACCAGATAAAACTTTTTTCCTGGGAATTTTGACAACAATGTCAGAAAACTCTAAAGTGGTGAAATCTGGAGGTAAGAAAACAAATCAGGTCTCATGAGGAGGAAGACAATTATCAGAACACATAGAACAGCACAAATATTGAAAATTGAAAATAATTTAAGTAAAATATCAGTAAATCCTACCTGAGGTTTGTCAACTTTGTAAAAAGCATATTTTAAAGTCAGGAAAAATTCCCTCCACAAAGACAGGAAGACATTACTTTATTCTGAGAGCTATCAGGTCTTGGAAGAATGTTGCAGTGATCTTGTGTATATGTAGTAATTATATTTTTACTGTTGTACATGAAATATTACTTAACAGTAATTACAAAATCTCTCTTGTTGGTGAATAGTAGGAAAAAATCTTGAATTTCATGTATTGAAAGAGAAGGGAAATAAAAGAACAGACAAATTAAACCTGTGTAAAATATACTTTTTACAAAACCATAGAATGGTTTAGGTTGGCTCTTAAAAATCATGTAAGTTCCAACTCCCCTGCCATGGGCAGGGACATCTCCCACTAAACTAGGTTGCTCAGAGCCCCATCCAACCTGTCCTTGAGCACTTCTAGGGATGGGGCATCCACAACTTCTCTGGGTAACCTGTGCCGGTGCCTCACCGCCCTCACAGTGATTTTCTTCCTAATATCTAAATCTACAGCTACTCTCTTTCAGTTTGAAGCAACTCCTCCTTGTCCTGTCATTACGTGCTTTTGTAAATACTCTCTGTCCATCTTTCTTGTAGGTTCCCTTCAGGTATGATGGTGGTGTGCAGAAAAACTCTACCATAAACCATAGCACAGTGTTGTCAATCCCATATAAAAGAGCTCTTTGTGTTTGTATTGAAGATGCTGCTACATGTTTTTCCTTTTTCTCTTTCTCACTTCCCTTTCCAGCCCTCCAATAATTTAATAAACTTCATTAAATTGCAGTCTGGATGGATTAATTCCAAGATTCCAAATTTTCTGGGCAAGCACGAGGGCACTGTAAGTTTCAACACACTCCATGGCAGGTAGTTCTAAGCAGATTTCCAGGCTAATTTCGGGATATACCAGATGCAGGATGTCTTTCAATTTCTTCCCATATACTTTAGCTTTTCTTGCCTTCTTCCTGTCTTCCTCTTCTGCTTTGATTCCTTTGCTGGGGGCAGGTGAGGACAATGTGGAACAAGAGTTTTTTGCAACTTTGATAATTTAAAAGTGCAACTATCAAGATAGGCCTTTCAAGTATACTGAAGAATCCCTTCATGAAAATAATATTTTTTCACAAAGTAATATTTTGCATTACAAAAGAATTTTTCTGTTTTGTATGCACATATTTATGGCTAACTTGACTGGGCACATTACAAAAGCTATCCATGTAATCTTTCATTATTAAAGCAGCTTCTAGCATTAGATAGCTGTTTAAAAAAAATTCAAATGCTTTTTCTTACCTTTTGAAAAAGGGGGATTTGAAATTGGAGTTTGGTTTGGTATTTTTTTCTGAGTTTGGTCTTTTGTTCTTTGGGGTTTCATTCTAATTTGAAAACGATTTTTAACTTTCTGCCTGGGAGAGAAACTAGCCGTCTTTCAGAGAAACAAAATAAAATTTAATAATTTCATAATCTGTAACTTTCCTACATGTACTTTTGCCCCTCAAAAAGATACTAATGTTTCATATTTCTTTAAAACTCATATTTAGTTAAGAAACATCCTTTTATTTATCTTTGTCAATCTTACTTTACTACTTATGCCCTTATTCAATGCCAGAATTTCTTTTACTTTAAAACAACAGGTTAGAAGCTGTAGATTTGTGACCCTCTTAAAGAATAAATGTTTCATAGATAAACTAGGAATTTACATGTGTCTTCTGTGCTAATTTTTAACTATTCATCATCTCCTGTGAAAAAAATGAAAGCAAATAATATTTTTCCTTCAGCAGCAGCCATCAGATTATGTGGTGTCTCAGTAACAAAGGGTAGTATCTCATCCATATTGTATATAATACAATAAATATGGAGTGCAAATAAATGTAAAAAATTCATGCAGCAGATAGGCTGAAAAATGTTAAAATCAACATTTTTGCACAAGCATGCGAAACATATGGAAAATATGCAATAGTTTTCTGACATACCAAGAATACAGAACTAAATCAGTGACAGTTTGAATAAAAACCCCAAGTTGTGCAGTCCTCAGTTTTCAACAGGAGCAGTTACACATTGTTAAACCCACAGGGAAAACTTTTACTCTTACCAGGTTTGCTAGGATTCATCTCATATAAACTCATTCAACACTGAAGGAATAATTCCAATTACAGTATTTATGTGAACCTGAAGATAGAATCCTCTAATTACAATAGGTTGTACATTCAATTACACTCACTGTGTTTTGTTTACATATACCACATAAAATGAAATCCATTCTATTTCTGCATAGTATTGTCCTTTGTAATTTGTATCTTCTCTTTTTTTCTTTGTGTGAACTGATAATTTCCTAGAATTTTAGTACTTTTTCCACAGTTAGCCTTAACTTATTTAAACATTTTTTTATTCCAGATGAATTAGAATCCTTTATTTATTGTAATAATAATATCCTTTGGAAATTAAGGGGAAAACAGCATCTTGTACCTTTTCCTCTGTATGGAGGATCCCTTATATTTTAGAGGACTTTTTGAATATGTGGCATTATAACATTTTGCCATATCTTTTAGGCTAGATGTCAAGTTCTAATTACTGAAATGAAGTATTTGTAAAATGAGGAATATTTATCATGGAGCCATGACTACTCTTGAAATAAGTTTATGTCAAATAAAAAGCAAATTGAACTTATCTTGGAAAAAGAATACATATACATAGACATGCACTGAAAGACTACAAACCTTTATACAGGATATTTTTAAAAGGTCTGCAAGTCTTTCTTGTTGTTGCAGACTACGTATCTCAGTCAAATTCCTTCAACATTATCTGGCCAAACTCTGCTTTCCCACTAAATGTGCTACATATCCAATAAAAGCCTCATAAACATGTGCATTTTCCAGACCTACATTCAGGTGCTTCCATATGTTATGACAGCATATTCAAGATCAGGATAGAAATGTATACAAATTAGATGAGAAGCCAAAGGAAAAAAAGAAAAAGAAAGAAACATCTGCAGTGCATCAATGGGAAAAAAATGTTTAAGATGCCTGTTATTAACTGCTCAACCTGTTTTATGCTGGATTTCTGCATAATTATGTTACAGAGGAGGGGAGAAAACAGATGTTGAATAAAGATTGAAAATAAGAAAATGAGACTGTTAGAAAAAAATAGTTGTGGTTGCTCACAGCTAGACATTTTTTGGCAAGACATTTAGACAGCAATTTATTTCTCAAATTCATAGCCCATTTCTGCAAGATTAATGTAAAACAAAATGTTTCTTTTTAAGTCTGATCAGTTGAACAATTATACAGCTCCAATAATCCCCAAGTCAGTCTTTCAAGAAAGCAGCTGAATGTTTCCTCAAGCAGTTTCATAAATTAGATTAAATGAATATGATATCAGGTCAGAAACCCTATAAGCTCTTTTCATGGGAAGTTGTTGATAGCTTATGTAATTAGCTGCTTTTTTCATCCTTTGCAAATATCCAAATAATCCATACAAGATACATTTTTCACAATCTTTACAGAGTAAATGCCATCAAACTATACTTGTATGTTTTCTATGTTTCTCACACTTGTGTCATGGTTTAAAGCCAACAGAACTATAATTTTTTAAGAATGTCTCAATTTTTTTTCTCCACTTAGTTGATATTTTCTGGCACTGGATCTGAATGCATTAAGAAATTTCTGGATATATGTATCTAGAAAAGGGGACTGAAACTACATCTAGGCATTACACTAAGTTATTTGCATCACCACTACACTGTACACTCCGTTTTACCCTGATTATTTACCTGAGTGAAAGTTATTCCTGAATACACTCTGCAGTGGCCCTTGACTAAAAGAATCGTGTGCTTTATTGCAACTGCTACCATTCTTTTTCAGACATGGCTATTCACAGGATTAAGATAAAATCAGAGACCATTTTGGAAGAGGGATTCAGATGTGAAATGAATCCTTTCTCCAAAGTTTTAATTTTCTTCTTGTTAACTAAAAATATTTTATTTTTCAAGCATTCCCGACTTTGCTTTCCTTTGCTATCCTCACCCTACATACCATCACAAGTAGACTTCAGTCTGTTGATCTGCTTCTTTCAGGTGAGCAAATACTTCATCTGTTAGCTGTCTTCTCTTGTGATCCAAAATTTACATGTGAGATTATAAAAATGTGTAGGGTTTGTTTTTTGAAAAGTTGCAGCTTAAAAATTCACATACGACAGTTATTTCTTGAAGAGCTTACAAGTAATTTGGTGAAGAAACTGCATATTTGTATTAATTTTGCATTTAAGAGATTTGGACATAAAAAACCTGTTCAAAATTATATCACTGTCTTTACATGATAGACGTCTAGAGGATAGTGTGCTGTTTGGAAGAATTAAAGATGTGTAAAAAAGACCGTGTGAACCCGTATTACTCTGGGTGTGCTGTGTGCATGCACCTTCTCTAAATACATTCTTATTACAGATTGCAAGCGAGTAGCAGTAGTTTGATGTTATATTATGTTTAAAATCCCAGCTATACCATTAGCACCAATGTCTGCAGGAATGCATGGTTCACAGGTACTGGTGGGTTGATGGATCTGTCTGTAGAATCAGAACAAATCTTTCTTATGATTCATTTTTTGCCACAGATAAGCCATAAAACAAAGACAGCAGATTGATGAAGGTTTAGTTTTTCTGCTCTTGTTTTAAATAGTAGATGTAGAACAGGTTCTTCTATTTTATAGCCTGAAGCTGAACTGTCAACATAAAAGATGTACGGACTCAATACCTGAGAGCAGGGCAGAAGAATGACTTCCCACTTTTTTAAAGAACAGATTAAACTCTGCACAATATAGCTCATTACTACCTAGTCTAAATTTATTGAAAAGGCAGTTTTTGCTAAAGCATGAAATATTTTGTCTTATTATTACCTACTTTACTGAAAGACAAAAATTTCAGCTGAGAATGAGAAAGTTTTTCATTTACAACCTGCCAGTTCATGCTGGGAGAAATTCTATACCTGACCAAAAACATAAAGCTTGAAACAGTATTACTGCTTTTTGCTGTGAGTGAATGTGACAGACTCTCACTTGGTGTCATGTAGCTGCAGTCAGTATACAATTATGAGTTTATTAAATCAGTACTTCATGAGGGAAACCCCCAGAATTCATTAAAATATTCAAACTAAAATAACCAGAGGTGATAATAATTCAGATTTTTGTTCAGATTTGGAGATTGATTCTATGGTTTATTTTTAGTTTTGGATTTATTTTTTTCAATGAAAAAATAAAATTGTGGTGACTTCAGAAAACCATATGCCAGCTCTCTAAATAGCATTGATAGAACATTACACATTTTGCAGATAGAACAGAACAAGAGAAATATAAGCATAAAAACCAGAAGATCAAGATGAAAAACAAAAGACTGAAGAATAAAATATAAATAAATAAAAGTAGTTATTAATAACATATTTCTGTTACATATTTGGCAATAGCTTATATTTCATTAAAGCAAACATACTCTTCAGAATGTATTTCTCCTGTTCATCACCATAGATATACAAATTTATTCCTAAAAGGAGATCCTCTAGACATGCATAGGATAAATAGTCCTGCTGTGTCCATTTCAGCTCACCTCCTTTTGACTAAAACTCTGGATGTGTGGAACAAGTTCAGTTAGGCCTTAGCCAGAATCCACTTTTGGACGTCTTTTAAAATTCACCACATTTTTTTTCCCACCAAGAAGATTTAATTCTTTACTTGAGATTATGGAAGTGATTACAGTCGTGTAATTTTGCTATATATTTATGACAGAACCAATGCTGGTAAAACAGTCTTCAAGTTAAAATGTGCTGAAATGTAGTCTTGTGTAGAGCTTATTAGACAAATAACATTTTATTTTCTAGTTTTGTTTAAAATCAGTTGGAAAAAAAAATCCAAAACAATCAAACAAAGCCATACCTAACAGAGCTGAGCTTAAATTACACCATTTAAATAAACTAAAAGTTTAGTTGAAAATGTTTTATAAGGCAGACTATAAGATTTTTATGATTACAGATTTTATTTTGCCTTTAATAGGACGTTGCCTTTAGACAAAGCAGGTATATACCCCACATTGTCTTTACTGCATGCTTGCCATCACATATTATGTACATACTTGTAAATTTTTGCTTGTGCTTTGAATTCTTTATATTGACCCATTGACAAATTCTCCATTTTAAAATATTTTGTTTTCTACTCATGTAGAAAATGACATGCTTAAGCTTGCTAGGCTTAAAGATTGTTGGCCTGAAAAATTTTATTAATAAATTTGCCTTCCTCATGTGAACTGATCTTGGATTGTTCTTAATTAAAACTGTATCCAAATAAACTATATTTATCGTTGGCTGCAGGTCTATAATACAGTTCATGCTTGAGGATGGAACTGCAATTCTGGTAAACAGAAACAGTTCTTAGCAGAAGTATTTCTTTAGGTTTTGTTTTTTCTTCCTCTTAATATTTATGTTTTGTTTTGATAGAAATACGTTTGCCTCTTGTTAATTTTTGTCCTATAATCACTTGAAACTTCCTTCTTGTCCTTTGTTCCAAATGTGAGTACAGAAGCTAATTTGCTGGAATTTTTAAAGTAGCACTAAGAGATCTTTTTTGTTATGGAAGGGATAGGAATATTTAAATTAAATTAGTTCTTTCTTGACTTGTGTAGGATGATATGATTTTCATTAATCATGTCTGTGTTGCTACATGATGTAACACAGCTGGGCACAACAAGCTGGAGCGTGTCTTCCAAGAAATTTCAAGACAGCTTTCTTGAAAACTGCTATGAAATAAATAGCACATTTTTGTAGAAAGTGTGATTAATCAAAATAGGACTTTCCCTAACACAGAAACAAAAAAAAACCAATTGGATGGCACTTCTGCAGCTCCGCTCATAATCACTGACAATATTCTTTGCAAAGTGTCTTGTTACAGAAGACTGTATTTAGGGTAGAGAACCAAGTTTTTTCAAGTATTTCTGCCAAAAGATGGTAACTTACATCTATATTTAGATATTTGGAGTGCCAATTTGATCCATATTCATACATCTAATTAGCAAAGGGATTTCAATCAACTGTAAATATCTACATTAGCATGCACATGATGTCGATTCTCTTAAGTAGAACTCCATATGCCAGAGGGGCAAGCTGGACACCCATCTTGCACATGGACACCTTCCTCGTAGGCATGGAAGGACCAGAATCTGGTGCTATGTCCCTCTTACATTCTTTGTCGAGGTGTAAATGTGTGTACCTGTAAACACAGAGTAGTACTGCACATCCAGTGGAAGTGTCTGAGTTCAGTGTCAGAGTCGACCTGGACATTTTAGTGAATTGTTTCAGGATAATCTGGTAATTAGTGAGTTTCTTCAGGATAATCAAGAAAATCTGCTTCTCCATGAGCAGTAATTTAAACATATTTTACATCGATTTGCTTAGAAAGCCATATTTGAAAAACTTGGCCAATAAGTAGTTTATGATACCATTAATGATCTCCTAAGTTCGTTCCGGATATTCAAGGAAAAAAAAAGAAATCCTATGTAGGGAAATCAGTCTTTCAACAACAGTTATGAAAAGAATAACTTGATTTTTTTTTTTTAGATATATTTTCAGGGTTTTTTAGTAATAAATCCATGAAATTACATTCTGTGTCTGCACACTTCCCTGATTACCCATAACTTCTGAACCAGTATCTATCCAAGGATGCAGGACTCAAAAGTAAGTTTCCACAAATTTTGTGGATATAGACAGCTATAATGGACTATATAAGTGTTCAATATCAGTGGAAAACTGATGTCACAGATTATTAGATACTGAAGACTCTTGACTGAAGAGAGTCATTAACAATGCCTCAGTTACTTAGAAAGCTTCAAGCAGACTGTGCCTTCCAAGACACATTAGTCAATACAAAAATTTTCAGAAAAGAAGCTTTAATTAGTTCCACTGCTCATGGCACTATGTGTTATTGTAACCACGTTATCTTTGTAGACAGTGCAACAGAAACCTGTCTAGTGAATGGAACCAAGCACAGGGACACTAACAGCAGCTCAAGGAGGACAGAACTGTCATGAACAGGAATATTAGTGGGACAAAGATCATAGAATCTGGGAATCATAGAATAGCTTGTGCTGGAAGGGACCTTAAAGATTCATCTACTTTCAACTCTCCTGCCATGGACAGAGAAACCTTGCCAGGTTTTTAAAGCCCCACCCAACCTTGCAAAAAATAGTCTAAATTTTGGAACAGTTTAATTTTCCTTTGGTGACAGATGGAAAGTCAAAAGATGTGGGCCACTAAGATTTGCTCAGTTGGTCAGAGCATGGTGCTAATAATGCAAACGTTTTGGGTTCAATCCCTGTACAGGACATTCACTTAAGAGTTGGACTCGAAGATCCTTGTGGGACCCTTCCAACTTAGAATATTCTGTGGAATCTGTAATTGTCAGTGAAATGACCCTCCAAAAATCAGGGACAAGCAAACTTTCTTCTGAGGCTCTTGGAAGGCTGGAAAGACATTTGATTTGCATGTATTGAAAGAATATACATTAATTGAATTCAGGGGGCTGTTGTCTCTCTCTTTCTCTTCCCATAGAAATAGAAAATTTCTATTTAGAAGAAAAAATTAGGGATATTATAGCACCTCAGCTTCTCCTGATCTGCTCCCAGGTCCACTTTACAGAATGATGGATTCTGCACTCCTCTAGGAGGTCTCCATAAGGAGATAAATAAAATGGTCTTCATAAAAGGGAGATAAATAAAAAGGGAGATAAATAAAAAATAAATAATGGTCTCCATAAAAGGGACAATGCAAACAACACAGCATATGTTGAGACTGCTACAGAGATTTCGCTTTGTGTATCAGAGATAAGCTGTTGGTTCTTGGTATAATTACTGATTACTCAGAATTATCACCAGTTGTATTCAAGGGACAGGATACACTTCTATCATAGAATAAGATTACAGTATATGTACGTTCTGAAGCCTTATAGCATTTTATTAAATTATCCTCTATTTGTGATTCTTTACCTGCTTTTTCCTCAAATATCTCTAAAGCTGCTTGGTAAGAGACATTTTAGCAGATGTCCTTGTACTCTGAAATGAATTTATTATGGATATAGAATTGAAATCACACTTTTTACAATCACCTCTTTTCACCTCTTCATGCAGTGAACTCCTCCCGGTTGTTGTAACTGCACTTGATTGCAGCATAGGAGGTTAACAGGTGCAAAATTAGTCTTATATCTTTTGTTCTGCCATGCAAGTCTTGTAAGCTTTGCTCTCATACTTTCAATTTTAACATGGCCTTTTTTATACTTTGTAAGCATTTTTATACATTTCTCAACAAGCATATGACAATGTAGGTATTGTAGAAAAAGCTTTGTCTTTATGATATAAATCAAAAAACATCCCTGTGAATGTTTATGTATATGAAAGTGATCTCTTGCAAAATGCCAGTGGGATACAAAAGATTGCTTTTGGTCCTTAACTTTTTCAGACTCACACACTCCCAATCCACTAGTCTCTTTGCCAGGATCTGTTCCACAGTTTCACACCAATACGTATATGGAAGTGAAATAATTAAAAAATAAAAAATAAATTTTCAGATAATTGTCTTGCAAAATTTTAGGCAAGGCTGAACTTTCACAGATGAAATTATTGTCTAGGCTAATAGCAGCTTTTCTGTCACTATTATATGCCCAACTTCATGCAGATGATGCATTCATCTTTGATTTTGATCATGTGTGGTCTCACTGAAAATGAGGGAAGTTGTATATCCTTCCTGAAAGCCTTTAAAAACTGAAATATTAAAATTTATGCTGTAAACAGTTGAGCAACAAATTTGACAGAACTTACCCTAGTGACCACTTAGCACATCTGAAGACATTGAAAGGGGACACCGAATAGATGTTTTAAAATAATTTTGCCTTTTTTCCTGTCCCAAACACTTGACTTTTCCCATAATTTTGGTGGGTAGAGAGAGACTTTAGACAGGCAAAAGAAATCTTAAATTCAGGTGTGTTTTAGCACCCAGGCTGTTTCTACATTTTAAGATAATCACATGGCATGAGTTAAGGATTTTATCTATATTACAAATCTGTTCTCAGAAGGCTTTACATTCCCCATTGCAGCCTTTGATAATTCAATTAGTCTCTCAAAAAGTTGGGAATAGCTGATAAATTCACTTTAATGTTAAATCAAGTATCCCAGCAGGTTTCTCTTAATATCATTGCTTCTCAGGGAGCTTAACTCTAGACCTCCCAAACGCAACTTTCTGCAAGGAATATGAGGGCCTTTGGAGCAGATTAAAAGAACTGTCTCTACCAACATAGCATCTCACCATTAATAAAGTTGCTTCAGATCATGGCAGAGATCTCATTCACTCAGATGGCTGTCTATCTAGTTTAATTTATTTTAATTGGCAGCCTTAGGCCCCTCTATGGAACAGATTCCTTGAATATGATGCATTATCTCAGGAACAGAGAATGGCATTACACAAGCTGAATTTAACCCTTCCCTTTAAACATTGTCTTTTGGGATTCCCAAATCCTATTGGCAGACACTGATTGCTGAATAATAAGTAGGAGGGGATTAGCTAGATCTGCATTGACTGTGTCTTTGGAGACTGCTGACAAAAAAAGCCAGTTCTGTTTGTCTGCTTCTAGTAAATGAATAAAGAATATGTTACATGCAAAAGATGAACAACAGGATTTAGTGTGGTAAATAGATGCATGTCCCTGCAGAAATCAGATAGCAAAGCAGAGAGAAAAATCCTAACAAGAAAATGCTGCTTTACTACTCACAAACAGTTGGCCTTAAAAGGCAGATTGTCATTGACCTTCTCTACTGGATTACAGTTTTGCTAGAAGGAAGACTTGAATTTTAGATGTATTCATCCATGTCATCAAAGATGCATGTTGTCATCATAGTTAGAGCAGGCTAACTGGGACACTGAAAGCTTATAGAAAATGTTGTGTTTTCCTCTCCAAAGTCAGAAAATAAAAAGTGACTGAAATATACATATCCCTCTCTATGTGAAATGTTTTATCCTGTATTTTTACCCCTCTTTGATTTCCTCTTTGAAATTTAATAGGCAATTATATTCTAGAACAACATTTGCTGATTGTTTTATAAAAGATTTTCACAGTAAGCAAAATAAATATATTACTTTAGATATGATTTTTTCAGAGAAAGATTGCAAACAAATTAATTTCTAATGAATTAGTCATAGGAAACTTTAGGGAAGATGGTTTACATAAACACTTAGATTTAATATATTATTTCTTCTCTTTTGTTTTTTGTCTTGAAAATCAGACTTATATAAGACCTTCTTTTTATTCAGAATGTTTAGCCTAACAAAGAATTGCCCTTTATTTTCCCATACTAATTTTACTTTTTTTTTTTTTTAATATGATTATTTTCTTTTTAATAGCCCTTAGCTACCAAAAAAAAGCATGGTCTAAAACTGAAAATTTATTTTATCTCAATGTATCTTGTGAATATTAGCCTTACTTCTCTGTCCAGTAAAGGCCCTGAAAAACCTCTTGAAGTGCAGGTGCAATGAATTGCAAATGAACTCGTTGAAGACAGTTTGTAACATCAAGCTGGAAATGAATTTATTTGTATATCATGTAGACCAATAGGCTGCAGTCCCTTAATCTAGCTGTGGTAAAATTTTGCAAGATCATTTGATAATGCAGATCCACTTACAGGATTACCATCATTGGTTTTCCATTTGATTATGTTTAAAGAAAAATTAACTGCTAAATACGTGCATCAGCTCTTCAGAGGACTGTGATGGGTATTTTATGAACAAAGTTGTTGACAGTTGTTTATCATCATAGTCTGACTCTCTGAGAAATACTAATTTAACGCTGTTGAATCAAAAAGCACATGCCAAATTTTAACTGAGAATTTATTTAAAGAAGGAATACTTGGGCTGATTTTGAAAGCAACAGATTTAATGAATGGAAGAGCTCAGTCCTACTCAGACTTTAAAAAAAGTATCTTGAGATCAGAATTGTTTCTGAGAACGGAATCAGCGACTGGTGGGAATTCCAAATATGCTGCTCTATAGATTTGCAAGGTGTCCAGTACTCTGCTGGTTTTAAGATTCAGCTATATCTGTGAGCCAGAAGAGCCTGGGCTGCAAAAAGCAAGGTATGGCTGGACAGAAGAGTTGGCTCTGCCCCTCGATTCCTTCGGGAGACAGGATGATGTTCTGGTCAAGTTTACAATGTGCTGACTTGCTCTAGAAACAAAGTAGAGTTGATCATCTGATCTGGATTTGTCTTGCTAAATTTCTGGAATGAAAATAAAATAAAATGACACTTCACACCATGTCAAATATCTTGGTTTTGAAATTGTGGAAGAATCTATACGTCAGCAAAGTCACTCTCAGCTATGCTTCTGACATGAACTTGGAGTCAGGGCTGCAGCTTCAAGGGTCTAGATCAGCTACAAATTTCCTCAAAGAAGAACATCAGATCCCAATGTGTTCCTTCAGGCATTTGAAGCGCAGCACTTTGTCACAAGTCTTAATTCTGTAAAAAACAAGCAGTAGCTTGTTATAAGCATGCTAGCACAGTATAAGGGGAGAAGGAAATTTGTTTGCTTTTTCCTGAAAATAGCTCAGTGGAAAAATACCATGAAACTTGATCTGACAAATATTCTGTGGATAACCCAGAAGTTATATGTGCATGATATCACATGGTATCACCTTTGCTATTATTTGGCAAAGGGACTATTTTCTTACCACTGGAAGGACAATGCATTAGGAGCACATTGTGGAAAAGGGGACTCGTTACTGAGTTACACACCTCAATCCCACCCTCATTATTTTAGGAAATATTGGGCTCTTAGACTCAAAGCAGACAATTTTCTGAGCACTGAAAAGTTTAACTCAGCTTATAGAAAAAGGCAGACCAATTGATATATATCCCTAACACAGACGTAGACAATTTCAGGACATCAACTCCACACATGTGAAAATAGGTATACCTACCTATGAAGTGTTTTAGGTCTGGAGCCTTTCAATGGCATTCTAAATGGCTCTCTGAATTCATCCCTCTCCATTGCCCCCAGAGATGACATAAGAATTCTAGCCTAATTTGAATTGTCAGAAATTAGATTATGTGTCTTTCTCTGTTGAAGGAAATTATTCTGTTTTATACCTGCTGCTATGTCACTGATGAAACTAATATTTAGTGTCTGAATCTACATCCTGTGGGCTTTTATTCAGTTCCTTGACTGACAAGATCTCTCCTTTAAACAGGAGATTAAATAGAAGCTCTCTCTGGTTTGCTTCCCTGTTGCGTGAAAAGAAAGCTTTTAACAGGAGGGGTGAAAAGCCTATGGCCTGTCTTCCTACTCCCTAGGATTTAATGCACATGTTAGGAGGAAGCCAGGCTCTTCAGAAGATCTCAACTGTACAAATAGCTTTACTCTGAGTCCTGAATAGACTTGAGCAGGTACAGTTGCATTAGGAAGTCTATGCTTTATAGACATGCTCAAGGAAATAAATCTTAGTACAAGAAGCACCTTGAGGATATCATTGCTATCGTGACTAATGTCAGAAGTCAAACCAGCAACACTTTTTTTTTTCCCTCTTATTTTACAGGAAGAACTGATTTATGTGTGTTTTCTCAATTAAAAGCATTTTTTTTTTTACTTTGCTGGGGGATTTTGAACATTGACACCAAGGTTAAAGTAACTTCAAAAGGCCTTCAATTTAGTATTAGTTCTATGCAGCTACCTCCATCTTTCAGAGTATTACTGTTCTGCATGGTCTGTCTAACCAAAGAACAAGATTTTCCATGCTCTTTGATCTTTTAAAAATATATTGAAATCTGAAATCAAGAGCTTTGCCTGAGTCCTGACTTTGCTGGCAACAGTGAGCTGAATAATGTACTAACATGTAGAGTCCCCCTAACAACACCTAAAAAAAAAAGAAATTACGTACCTTCAGAATCAGTCCAGCTATGTCTAGCAAATGATAAAAAGCTCTGAAGTCTGATGTGGATAAAAGAGGGGTCATAAACAATCAAGAAAGGAAAAAAAAAATAAAAGCAGAATAAATTCGAAAAAAAGAGTTCCAGCTAAAACAACCCTATTTAATTAAAAGACTGTACAAAGTGCAAACATCATGCTAAGAGAAGAACATAATCTCTATCTAAAGTTACACAGAAGGCACAGCTAAAATATTTTTATCATAGCTGTAGTACAGTTCATTGCATATCTTGCCAATAATGCAAAAACAATGTCACAAAAAAAATCGTATCAATCCTTTCATCTATTTCTTTCACATTACCCATCTAGGTTAGAGGGTTTCTTCATAGTAATACCAGGGACAATTAAGTGTTTAACACAGAGACAGATGCCAGGTGTATGCATATAACAGTTACAGAGGAAGCATATGCATAGTATCAGCTCTACAAATAGTCAGGCTCCCTAGGCACCTGACAGTTTTGAAGCTAAGGGAGGGAATGTTTTTATGTTATAACATTTTCCCTTGGTGGTAGCAAATTAGCTGCCTTGTATCCATCTTCAGCTGGAACTGCAGAGAGTCACTTGAGAGCTTACAAATAAGTTTAGAGCTCTGCTAGACTGTTTCTTAGGTACCTGAGAAGTGGTATACATAGCGCGCCTGAGCACAGGCACCTGTGTAACAGGTGGACACAAAACAACACAAAAGTTTGTTTCTTTTTCCCATAAGACAATTTTTCTTACCTTAATTCCTTACAGAATTTGTTCAATGTCAGGCTGAGCCTTACTTTCAGATATGGTGCTTTATTTTTGTCTCCTTGGGAATTAAAGCAATTCTTCTTCTTAAAGAAAAACAAAGCAAAGCTACATTTTTATTAGGAAACCCAGAGGCTGTTTTTGAAGAACCATGCAGTAGATATTGGGGCTCAGATTTCTCTGCTTTTCATTATCTGTGATACTCAGAATTCAAGCTAATAATAACTGTACAGGTCTCTTGCCTTTTTTTTACCAATACAACAATAAGCCTGGGAGGAGGGGGACCCATTAAAATCAAGTCATGTTGTAAAGCAGACATGAAACCCTACATCAAGTAAATATTATAATGATAAGTTCCACTAAATTAAAAGATTGCTCTGTAGAGATGATGAAGATATTACACCCCTAGAAATGGAGAAGGCATGCTATAAAATGCAGTAAAACCTATTCTAGATATGGATCATCGTCAACTTTCTAAGGGTATTTAAAGCAAAGATTTTCTTAAAGGATGTCAATAGATTGATACTAACTGGCTTATTCTGAATCCTTCCGCAGCTTTAAATTTAGCAGCTGCATCTTTTACTTGCTTTGCCAGAACAGTGTTTAACTTATCTAATGCCTCACTGCTGATTTCCTTTGTAGGGTGTTCAGATAAGTAAGCTGAGGGCACAGCTCACAGAAATTACTGACTGCATCTTACTTGGCGGTGATATTTGTAATTAGCTTCTAAGTCTATCCCCAAGACTAAAATACACTTTTTATAAGAACATGGCTCAGATTAGAGGTTGCTAGACACCAGAAAAAATAGCTTCCAATAGTTACCAGGCTTAAAACGTGAAGATATTAGTGAAAACATACAACACATAATGACATCTTTGGAAAGAGTTCCCAAATTGACAATTTTTCTTAAAGCTATCTTTTGTCGCATCAAAGTATTCTGACATCAGTTCAGAAATTGAAGCTATAACAAATGAAAAGATGACAAGTAAAAAGGTGAGTCTCAGTTAAGCAGTTGAACTGCTGCACATAAAAGTAACTAGTATGAGAGATTTTTCTGTATTAGTGGTGTTAATATCTATAATCTCCTCAATACTTGAAATATAAGAAGGTAATCTGTAACTTAGAGTTCTTGATGTAGGATCTGTGAAAAGGAAGATATGAATATTCTGAAGGCATCTTCAGTAAGTGTCTTTCAGAAATTATTTCACTGGTCATGAAGAACCTGAAAATGCAGTATTGAATCTGTTTACATGTATAATTCTCTTTGCCAAACTAGTTATATTTAGAGAGTCAGATTTGAAAAAGGCATCCTTAATTATCCTTTCTGATTGATCTAATTGGAGCACTATCTAGGCAGAAAGTTAAGTAGGATGAAACTTAAATTGCTAAGAGAATGTGAGTTCTTCATAAACTGACACAAGGGTAATCCCATTCTGCAAATCTCTTTCGAAGGTGGTAATAACACACCAGCAATCTCCTAAATAATAGTCTAAGGGACCATCTAATCATATGATAATTAATATGTTACTTAGCACAGGGAAGACTATATGAAACTCTTAAAAATTTCTTTTTTTATAAGAAGATATTTCTGCAGCTCTGTGTCCAAGTGAGAACTCCTTAAGATGTCTAGACAACCTAAAGTTTTTTTCTGAGAGCAGCATCATGAAAAGTGTTCTTCCTCCTATTCTGTCAGATGCATTGTATACCTTCCAGATGCATTGTATACCTTCCATGAAGTCCAAAGTATGTGACCTGCTTACAACGTCAACATTTTGAAGCAGAGGATGATACTCAGTAGGCTTTTCCATCTATCAGTATAAAACAGACATGGTCTCATTATGGCTGTTAAAGGAGATTTTGAATGTAAATCCAGGCATACTGGCCCGAATGTGGAGAAAAATACTCTCTTTCACCAAACTGGCCAGATTTTGAGTGGTTCAGCATCCATGTAGCCTTTGTAATTATTTTTGTGAGACTTTGCAAAGGAAAAGAGGTAGCACTTGAAGAGCATTACTGCATTGATTCCGTTTTGGACAAAACCAGGCTCCTACACAGAAGCTGACAGACTTCCATTCAACAGAGTCTACCTACAGTCAGGATGTAAACAGAGCCATCAAAAGGACACAGAGATTTCTTCAGAAGCCTGTCATGTCTCTCTCCTCAGTGGCACCCTCCTCAGTCAATATCTGTAAACAAGTTGTCATATACAAATTTGAGGCAAGCTTGCAAAGTGAAAAGCTTGGTACCTTCTAATTAAAGATTTGTATACTGAGATAATTGGCAACCGGTAAGGAAGGTTCAGTGGTGTAACATATAGCTCATTTCTGGTAGCTTGATGGTCTGACAGATGGGGATAGCTCCTTTAAATTATGGAGCTTTTATATTCGTATTTTCAGGAAATGTCAACAGCGTGATTATATTTTCATTAATGCTGTCTTTTCTTCCCATTCATTGCTTTTGTTTGTCATAATCACTTGTTACCTTTTGTCTCTAACTATACAATCTGTTAATATTTGTATAGGCTGGCTCACAATGGTCCTGGTTAATGACTAGATTACTAAACATTGCCACACTACAATATACAGCATTTACTAAATGCTGCAAATTAGATATGGAAATCATGGACAGTATAATTATGACTAGCTCACAATAAAATTAGTAAAAAGAATGTGAATATCATGCAAATTGTGCAAATGATTACACAAATTCAGTTAGGTGTCAGATTTAAGAGTCATTGCATTTGTAGATGCTAGTGCTAAAACAATCCCATTGTAATATCTTTGGCACTGCCTTGATCAATAGTGAAAATGTGCTATATTAAAAATGTGCTTTCTAGCAGATCCACAAGGCTGTTCTCTTCTGTTAATTACTGCAGTCTAGTTTTCCTTCTTTCTCAGGAAACAGCTTTGGGGCTCTACAACAAAGATTTACAGTTTAAAACTATCCATGTGTCATATTGCTGAAGTTTCCCAGTAGCTTCTCAGCTAAGTGCAGGGCTGGCACAGCTAGCCTTTGTGTATTTGCTTCCTGCAGCCCTCGGCTAGGAAGACTCTCTTATGTGGGATGAGGAAGAGACCAAAATGACTGTTTCATATGTGCTGTATGGTCTTTTCACTGCAAATCAGAGTCAGGGCCAGTAAACTTATAGGCAAACACTGGAAATCAAGACTGAGTGTCCATTTTCCTCTTTCGCCTCTATTAGGAAGAAATTAGACATACTTTTTACTAGTTAGACATTTTCAGTTCACTGCCAACTATAAAATTGTGTGTTTGTACCGTTGAGAAAAATAGTGAAAAATTTCAAGGGCCATGAGCTGTGTCTGGGCTACAGGTAGAAGACGTTTTTCTGCTGCACAAGTTTTGACGTTGTTGTGAATTTTGGAAGCAGAGTCTATCCCTGTCTGTGACTCACAGGTCTGATTTGCCTCCAGAACAGCAAGGCAGAGGCCAAAGACCCATTGTTGGGATCTGTGGACCAGCCCGCTGTGAGGATGGAAAATTTTCAGGTAACACAATTATTTTCTTTCTCTTTTTTTTTTTTTTTTTAAATAAAAATATGTGATGATCATTAAATTGTAAGCATTTAATTAATGTATACTTCTGTAAGAAATGTTTTAAATTTTCCATAGTGCTCCCTGTAATCCTGAAATATTCCTCCAATATCTATTGTGGGAAAAAAAAAAGAACTAGAATTAAATCCATAGGCCATTATGTTTTTATAGCTTTTGAAGCATTTTACGTCATAACAATATAAAATATATATTGTCTTTATCCTGTGTCCAGAAAGCAAGCAAACAAAACCAACCGAACAAAAACCCAACACCACCTGTAGGAAACTGTGTAAGGATTCTAGACCTCAGAAACTTGTATTTATAATATCAGGAGAAAAACATGAGATCCAAGAGGTTTAAAAATGTGGCAGTCCACTCTCATTTTACTGCCACTCATTTTGCTAATCTCAGCTACATAATTGCTTTGCCTGACTGAAAGGAGCCTTTAAACAGACAAGCCAATATAAATACTCAGATAGGAGACAGCTCTGTTTAATAACAGCAAGAAAAGTATAGAAGTATTTGTTTACCTCTGCTCATTTACGTCAAAATCAATTGTAATTAAACAGAAATCCAACCACAGAAGTAGTGCCTTAGCTGATTGTTCTCAATAGAAATCTCATATAGACCCAGTGTTTAGGACATGCCAAAGCACACATTATTTTTGTCCTGTAATAAACATCTACTTCTAGTCTTTCCAGTTCTTTAGTAAAGGCAATTGCCAGTCTCAAATGAAAAAAGAAAAAAAAAAGGGAAAAAAAAAAAGGAAAAAAAAAGTAAACCACCACTTAATGTAAATTCTGAGGTTTTCTGGTCATATTTTAGGAATTACTGAAGTTCTGAAAAGCAGAGTTAATTACATTCTCTGTTAGATATTATGTGGCATTTATTGTCCATCTGCTTACACATATGTACAGAAAATACAGATCTTTCATATCTATTTAAGGTATTAAAAATATGAAGCATAACACTATTTTATTAGTCTAAAGCAAGTACTGGTGTTGGTGGAGGTTTTTTACATAAAATCATAGAATGGTTGGAGTTGGAAGGGATCTTAAATATCACCTAGTTCCAACTGCCCTGTCACGGGCAAGGACACCTTCCACTGAACCAGGATGCTCAAAGCCCCATCCAGCCTGGCCTTGGACACTTCCAGGAATGGGACAACCTGTTCCAGTGCCTCACTGCCCTCAGAGTTAAGAATACTGTGTTTGCGGTTAGAGCAGAGAAATATAAACTGCAGAGAATTTTACACTTTGTTTCATTACTGAGTAAATTCTAAATGGAAATATTTTCAATAACGAACACAAAGTCACAACATCAAGGATGAATGGAATCTATCTCCTACACAGTAAGTGTGAACTC
Source organism: Callaeas wilsoni (assembly GCA_013398955.1). Taxonomy (NCBI): domain Eukaryota; kingdom Metazoa; phylum Chordata; class Aves; order Passeriformes; family Callaeidae; genus Callaeas; species Callaeas wilsoni. The sequence goes on from VWPU01006922.1 coordinate 79,461, forward strand.
TATATATGCACTCATAGACAGATCTTTGTCATGGGGAAAAAGGGGTCATCAAAGATGTGCTTTGCTATTCTCTGTAATGCAACAAAGAATAGAGCATTTCAAGAGTGAAGGCATTGTAAAACTGCATGCTTTCAAAAAGAAGGTAGCATATATTTTGAAATGGATCCTCTGGCTTATTTTTTATTTGGACCTGTTAGTTGATAGTCATTCCAGTCAACAGAATCATCCTATGAAGCATCCCTGGCAATCAATGCTTATTTTTAGCTTCCACATTTATAGAAAGGAATTTACAAAATAGTCAGTTAGAATAAGGTGTTTATGCAATAGTAAAAACTAGACATCCCCCGCTGAAAGAGAAAAAAGGATATCTGAAAGATAGGCTTTCCTATGACAATTAAAAATAACAAAAGCAACTGATATTTTTAAATATTTAGTGTTATTCATGTACTTATCTAGCCATATTCCTATTTAGTCTTTATTGATGAACGAATGGAAATAAAAAGCTACATTTTTAAATATTTCGTGAGTAAGAAGTTCTTAGGAAAGAATTCACTTGAATGATTATCAGTTCAAGTCTTATAAATTGTAATGATACAAACTCTGTCTGCCTTGTTTAACTCCAAATAAAATTTGATAAAATAGTTTACAGGTTTTGTGAGGAATAGGATGTCATAGATCTCGGTGTAGGTCTAAGTCTATGCCTATTTATATATCCAGGCTTGTGTATAGGAGTAATCAGATTTTAAATATACATAGATTCATTTATTTACATAAATATATATAAAAGTGCATATGTATATGTGTATATACATATATTTATAGTCTGATTTCCCATATATGAGAATCTTGACATTTAGTATTAAATTGTATAGAGAACTTCAACACAGACTATAGTGTTCTTCATCCTATAAGTATAGTACCTACAGTATTTCTTGGAAATGTTTGCATGCTGATGTTTACCTTACATTGTTTTTCTGCTTTTTATGTATGTATGCATAATTTTAATAATTAGGGACCAGTTAAATTGCAGAAAATATTGTACTTATTGACTTGATTTGTCCACTGAGTCACTGTTTAAAAAAATAATAATTCTTGAGCTTCTTCTTTGTTATCATTATGCAAATTTCATATAATTAGTGAGTCAAAATAAGATATCTCTGTTTTAGCCATTGAAAGGAGCTAGCTATCTAAAGCATTAATTAATTAACTTCATAGTGTAATATATTTAGGGTGAAATCAGTACCCATAATTAATTCTGTTCACAATATTTATAAAGAAATGTGGGAAATTGTAGATACCACAATAAAAGAATCTTTTTCTTTTAGCTTGCTATGGAAGGCAGATGTTAAATATATCTCTTCTAGTAATAGAATAAAATATGTAAGATATGTCTTATGCTTTGCCAAAATACATACCTTTCATTGCATTTTATATGTTGCCAATACAACTTTCATCCTACACCATCTTTAAATTTCCATCCAGAATACATTTCCTATCTAGGTGACTGTTGTTTACAGATACCTTGTTTCCTTTTCTTTCTACGGCTGATAATCTAGCAGTTCTATTTTAGTGTACGTTCTCCCCAAAGTGCATAAAGCACTTCTGACTGTTTACCCTTAAAGCTCCAGAGAGTTAGGAAAACCTCTAGACTGCTTCTGTTTATTGTACACACATGCACTGTTAAGGGTTTATTTTCAACAGGAGGGAGACAAGCACAGAGATAAAGACCAATGGTGCATATCACTCTACCAGCACATCTTGCTGTACTGCACAGCATATGACCTATTTTACATACATATATTTATATATTTACCTTTAAATTGATTCTGTTTTCTCATATGTACTAATTTGGCCCTTGGTGGTGATAGTTCACTTCGTGTTTGTAGTTTCTGCTACTAGTACAAAAATCCCTGTTCGATTTTCTTCACTGTGTGCTAGTTGTAGCAGTCAAAATTACACACTAATGGTGAGACAAGCAGCTTGTAATATATGATAATCAATACTCAAAACTCATTCCCTATGATGTGACATGAAAGAGTGAAATGAAAAGACAGAGATTTTCAGGGCTATAGCACCAAAGCTCATGCAATGCAGGTGGGTTTCAACTCAAGGTCATTCCATGTTTTTTTTCCTTTTTTTGGCTTCATATTTAATTCAGTCACTGCTACTATGTACAGGGAGGAGAAATGGAAAGTTAGTCGATACAGTGAGTAGGAATGCAAGTATAAAAATTGCTTTAATAAATACAGGAAATGAGAAGGGGAATGTATATACAGCATGCAGTATATACATAACATATATATGCTATATGATATATATCTCTTTTACTTAGAGATCGCCAGCAAACTTTGTATTTTTGTTGGCAGTAATGAATAATCTAAACACTGTGTAAGGCCGCTCCTCATAGCAGTTTATGTGTATGCACGTGTGTGAGAGCTAAAAATATAAATCTTCAAACATAACTTGGTTGCAATAAATTAACCTAATGAGTGTTGAAAATCTCAAAAGCGTAGTTTTTGGCACAGTAGTGAATACCTACTGAATAAGTTTACAGTACTTATTTCCAGTGACTGGGAACTTCTCTGATCTTTACCTTTCATCTGAGTTTATTCGTTTCAATCTTAGCTTAGGGATTTTTTTTTTTTTTTAAAAGAAATACAGTTCAGTTGAGTTTTAGAAAAAGACTCAGTGTCAAAATAGAATTTCCCAGTTCTTTACTTCATATATATGTATATATATATATGTATGTTGTCAATGTACATAGCTGAGAATTGTATATAGATATATATGAGTATTTCTTTAATGTATTTTAAGATAATATGACATAGAACTACTGCCTGAAAGACAGAAAGACTTTTCCTTCTACAGATGGCCTTTTTGTGGTATAATGAAATAGACTGTAATGTTTGGGTTATTTTTGTGTGAGAAAGGAAGGAGCAGAGGGATCTTGCTTTGATAGAGTAATTGAAAAGAGAGGAGCGGAGAAAAGTACTGGTCCATTGATTGTGCAATTCCGAGCATTTTATGGTAGATAACATGCAGCATGGTTTTATTTTTGTCTTTTGTTATAAAGCAACGAAATTGTTTATAAATATCCATACAAAGGATAGTTAAGCTTACAATATAAAAGTTAGTTGGAAAGCTGATTAGTTATTTAGGTGAACCTTTAAAAGTGCCAAAAAGCTTTTACTCAGAATTGTCACGAATTCCATATAAGAGAAAAATAACTTTAGATATTGTTCAGGAAAATCCTAAAGAAAACACCTATTTCTCCTATTTCTGTAAGTCCACTTTTAAATTTAGAGGCTGAGCTTGCCACAAATCTACTCTGAAGGATCGGGAAGACAAGGGTATTTTAAAAAACATATTAATTTGCTTTTTTTTGTGGAGGTTTATGTTTCTAGGTGGGTTTTTTTTTTTGGAGGAGGAGGTGGTTTGGTTGTTTGGGGATTTTTTGCTTTAGAGAGAGAGAGAGAGAGAGTAGCACTTTCACTTGGCTGTTTTAAGCAGCAGCTGTTTGATGCTGTAGAAGCTCCAGAAAACTAGATACAGAGAACTTTAGTGGAGGTGAACTAATGGGTGGAATGAGGTGTATAGCTGTGTCCTTCATTTGTATGGCTCCCATTTCATTAAGCAATTGCCACACATATGTTGTCTCTGCGGTTATGCATACCAATGCCATCTCATTCAAGTGAAATAAAATCAAACACAACAAACTTACATTTCTTCCTTAAATTCTTTTCAGTTCTGCCACTGTGTTACAGTCCCGAGGCTGGGGTTATTTTACTCCTGCTTTTCATCATGATAATTTTAGTTTTTATTGTATACTAAAACCAGCATGTAGGTTAGTTTTCCTTGGAGATCATAGAATCATTGGATGTTTTGGGTCAGAAAGGACCTTGAAATATCTACCATGGGCAGGAATATCCATCACTAGATCAGGTCGCTCAAGGTCCTGTCAAGCTTGACTTTGAAACCTTCCAGTGATGGGACATCCACAGTTTCTCTGGGAAATCTGTTCCAGTGTCTCACTACTCTCATATCAAAGAGCTTCTACCTCATGTACAATCTAAATCTGCTTTCTTTCAATTTATGCAGCCCAGGACTGCATAATTGGCTGTCTGGGCTGCGAGCACACACTGCTGGCTCATGACCAAGTTTTCATCCACCAGTATCCTCAATCCCTCCCAAAAGGTCTGCTCTCCATCTGTCCATCCCCCAGGCTGTATTGATACTGGTGAATTCTCCAACCCAGGTGCAGCACCTTGCACTTAGACTTGTTGAACTTCATGATGTTCACATGGTCCCCACCTCTCAAGCCTGTCACAGTCCCTCTGGATAGCATCCCTTCCCTCCAGCGAATCAGATGCACCACTCAGCTTTTGATCCTAGGGTGCGCTCAGTTCCATTGTCCATCTCATTAATGCAGATAAAAAATGATGTTGGTCCCAGTGTGTACCCTGGAGGGACACCTCTCATTATGGCTTCCACTTGGATATTGAGTCATTGACTGCAACTGTTTGCACGTGACCATCCAGCCTCTACCTTATTGATCTGACAGTCCATCATCAAATCCATCAATCTCCATTTTAGCACCAAGAATATTGTGGCCATATCAATATTTGACCATATCAAAGGCTTTACAAAAGACTGTCCACTGATGCATTCACTCCAACATAGAAAGCCACCAGATTAGTCAGACACAATCTGGCCTCTGTGAAGCCTTGTTGTCTGTGTCTCATCACTTCCCCATCTTCCACATGTTTTGATACATCTTCCAGGAAGATCTGTTCCATGATTATACCAGGTACACAGCTGAAAGAGATTCACCTCTATGAATTTTATTTTTAAAGCCTTTATGTTACATCCTTTTCCTCAAAAATCACTTTGTTCTGCTGTCCCTGTACCTAATTCTCTCTTGCTTTTGGTATTTTTTCAGGGTTTACACCAGACTTAGATTTTAAAATCTTCAAGGAAGGGAGCACATGTACAGAATGACACTTTTTCACACAACTGTATCATTAACAAGTATCAGTTCTGAGCAAATTATCCCAGTTTAACATCACTGTGACATAATACAATTTTAGTTTAAGTCCTATTTATTCATATCTTTTTAGAAATGTGAAAAACTGTTTCCACTCTTGAATTCCCATAGATAATCTTTGGTGTTTCTTTTCTCATGTTTCTGCAGTGCAATCATCCATTAATCAGGTGGTGATGTAAGATTACTAGGAATTTATTTTCTAATTTAGAAAGATGATGATTCCTTAAATTCTCCCCATCTTTGGGTCAACATGTCTGTTCTGTTTTTCTGAAGACTTATTCTGCATGTCTCTGTATGCGTGTTTCATCCTTATATTTAAAGTTATACTAACAGTTTTTTGTCTAACTGGAATTCCAGGCATTTTTTAAATACTAAATTCCTCAAATAAAATGAAGATTGAACCTATCTGCCCATTTTGTGAAAGAAAAATTATTAATAGCTAAATATCAATATATTGTTAACTGAAACCTAAAGATGATAAAAGGATTTATTCTATTTATTATTTTTCTTATTCCTGATAGTTGGTTAGAGTTGTGAGTAGAATTATAAGACAGTAAATATTGGCCCCAATGTAACCTATTGAATGTAAATGGCACACACGCCAAGGTTTTTAAAACAGAAAGTTTTCTTTGAATTGTAGAACAGGAAATACCAAAACTTATGTTCTACAAGTGTAGCAAAGGAATCTTATTTAACTATATTCTTTGAAAGAAATAAGGATATAGAAATCCTGTCTGAAAACATCATCAGTTCAAATAGTGTGTCACCATTTTTCATTCTTCCAAATGGTATGTATTAAGCAAATCCATTTTCACTCAGTTGCACCAAAACAAAAAAGGAGAAAACTGATTACATGATCCATACTCATGTCTAATAAAATTGCAATATGCACTTTTTGACAAGCTTATATTTAATGCATACTGATGGAAGAGTCTAGTTCTCTGTTCTCAGCAGGAAAAGTAGGCTTTTTAAGAAAACCTTTTTATTTTGTGACTGTCAGGAAACATAAAAATTACAAATGAAATGGAGGTGACAAAAAAAGAAAAAACAGCTTGCTGATTTTTATGAAGTGTTTGTATTTCCAGAAAGGCAGTCACTGCTCAGTTATTTGATTTGAAAAATTAATCCTTATAATTCCTTTTGAGTTCCCTAAGTACTGTTCACTCTTTTCTAGTATGAGTTCTACAGAACAAAGCCTAAAAGATTTCTACAGCAGATTAGTTTACAGATGAAGCTCAATTCCACTGAGAATGGCTCTCTAATGACCCCTTTATACTTCCATTGGGCTGTGTGAATGCTTTAATATGTGGAGAACAGAGTTAAATAAATCTATTGTCTCAACTAACAGGTTTATGCAAACCTTCTGAAATATTTTAATTACAGCTTCTTCTTTTTCTCCATAATTAAGAAACCAGATGTCAAGTAAGCCCATCACGTGATGACCATAGCCTATCCATTAGTCTAAATAAATCCACTTATAATTAGAGTTTTTTCTCTTTCTCCTTTGTTTTGCAGAACAAGAAGAATGTGTTAACTGCACAGATGAATGCAGAGTGCTTGGTCATTCTGACAGGTGTTGGATGCCACAGTTCCCTGCAGCCAGTCAGGCTGAGAATGCAGATTATCGCACAAATCTCTTTGTACCCACAGTTGAAGCTAATGTTGAGACTGAGACATATGAAACTGTGAATCCCACTGGGAAAAAGACTTTTTGTACATTTGGGAAAGACAAGAGAGAGCACACTATTCTCATTGCCAATGTTAAACCTTACTTAAAAGCCAAACGTGCCCTGAGTCCTCTGCTTCAGGAGGTTCCCTCAGCATCGAGCAGCCCAACCAAGACATGCATTGAGCCTTGCACCTCAACAAAAGGACCACTGGATAGTTGTGAAGTGAAATCAGGAGCCTTGGCTGAACCAAGCAGCCAGTACTTGTCAACTGACAGTCAGTATCTATCGCCCAGTAAACAGTCAAAGGACGCTTCCTTCATTGCATCAGATCAGATGGCTAGGGCCTTTGCAGACGTGCATTCCCGAGTGAGCCGAGACTCGAGTGAGATGGACTCTGTTCTGGAGCAGTTAGACCGTTCAGCCCGGGATCTAGGCAGGGAGTCGGTGGATGCCGAGGAAGTTGTGAGAGAAATAGACAAGCTCTTGCAGGACTGTCGGGGAAGCGACCCTGTGGCCATCAGAAAGTGAGGGGGAAAATAAGGACAGGCTGGCAGTTGCATTCCTCTTCTGCTGATTGAAAGTAAATAAATAAATAAATTCCCTGGTTGTAACAGAACTACAGGAATGAAGGAAGACCAATGCTGCTTTAAGGCTTTTAGTGAACATCTGAAGTGCCCACAAGTATGTTCTTTTCACTGCTCTTTCTTTTTGACAGATAACACTGGTTTCATTTTGACCAAACTTTCATTAGGACAGAGTCAAGTACACCAAGAACTAGATGAAAGAAGGAAAGACAGTGCCATTTTGACAATCTGATAGGAAGGTGTGAGAAAGATGGCATGGAAATACGTCTGATACTTTAAGACTGTCCTCAACAGCTGATGCTGACTTTACTGTTTACGTATAAACCCCAAGAAAAACAGGGTTGAATAATGCTGATCTGTGGTGAATTTCCAGCAGCCACCACAGGCTTCTACTGAAAGTCCTATAAAGAGTTCTTGTAGTAGTCCAAGCGACGCCAAACATTAACATTCATTTGTGGTAAACATTTATGTACAAAGTTATCTGCCACAAATACGAAAAAAAAAAAAAAAAGAACAATAAAAGAAAAAGAACCATTCCAGATCATTATTCAAGAAAACATATCCTCATCATTAATGAAACACTACATATCATATTAAGGTTAAATGTAAAATGATATAGTCCATCTTGTCCTGCACACACATAAGCTAATTCACTTGATAAAATGACAAAAAAAAGATTTTAATATCTGTTTAGCATTTTAGTGTCCAACAAAGCTATAAATAGTTAGTGATAAGTTTTAAAATAAAATAAAAGAAAGCAAAATAAAGTTTGGGAAAAAAAGAGTTACCGTAAGGGTAACACAGAAAAGAAGTTAACATTATTAACACTTTTTTATTCATTTGTGGACACTAAAATAGCTCAGGAAAGTGAAAATGTCAGACATCCACAAAAATCACATGGTCATTTAAATGTGCAAATGTAAGAAGATTCAGTGTGTTTACATCAAATGACATATTTTTATTGATTTATTGCAGATTCAGTGCATATGAGCCAAATTGTTGAGTGTATAAGAGCTATATTGTGTATTTTATTAAATTAATATATAGTTGTGTTGCAAAAATATTTGGGCTTATATTGTAAATGGCAAGTGTTGCCTCAGTAGCTGTCGAACTCTATGAGTTTTGTTTTTTCCTGCTTCCTTTTCCCCATGGAATATGGGAAGCAGCGCCTCAGAGCAAAGTCTCTTGTTTAATGTATGGTCTACGAAGTACTGCAGTACATAATCTGTTCAAAATATGTTTGAGTGAGCTGATGGAGCTAACTGAACAGCCTACAAAGACATCCATCAGTCATGGTTATGTGCAAGTCCTTGTAGAAGCTTCTATTGCAAACCCATGTTTAATAGCCAAAATTACACTTGAACCAACATCTGGAACCTCCTTCGTTTTGTTTTTTTTTCCCCAACACATGCAGCCAGCCTGTTCAATGTAGGCTATTTGATGTAATTCTTCAGAGATGCCACCATTTTCGAAGTTTTGGTATTAAGTTTATAGAGCTGAAAAATATGTCAGTGCCAATATGGCATGAGCAGTATTTTATCTGATTCTTTAGAATGTGCAATAGCTTATTGCAGTTCTAGATAAATACTGCTTATTCTGGGGGGTGTTTTTAGTCAGGTTTTCACTTGGTCTGAATAATATTTGGAGAATAACTTAAACTCGGGATATAGTTTCTACTTTTTATTATTGTTTCCTAAGAGTGTTTTTATTGCATTTGAAAAATTCAAAATTATTTAAGATTAAACTTAGAAAAGAACAAATTAACTTCCTCAGTACAAGAAGCAGCAGAAGAATAAAACGTTTAGCTCAGGATTTGTCTCTTATATACTTCAGATACTCTGCTGGAAATACCACTATGGCACATTGTTTGAAAACTATGTATTTGGTTTCTTAAATTTAATCTGTACTATAAAAACATTTATAAAAGGAGTTGGCAATCTGAAATACCACAAGCCATAGGTTTTTTTATCAGTCCAAGAAAAAAAGCTGACCCAACAGCCTATTTTGGTTTTGGGATTGCATTTAAATGGTGATTTTAACTAGTCAGTCCTACAATGAATTGCCTTTTCTGAGACACTAATTCTGACAGTTTGCCTTTAGCTCCTGTTAAAAAATGCCTACAATTACATGCAAAAGGAAGGATCTTGTACATGTCTTATCAAGCTACTCTCCATGTTTTGGACAATTTATGTATCTAAAATGTGGTGTTGTCTGTGTTATATAATTTTAATTTTTTTTGGCCAGGAGACCCAAGATTGGTTTTGCTTGATAGCTTGATAGCTTGAAATTCCATAGTGGAGAGGATTTCTTATTGTTTGATCAGTCTTTTCTACGTATTTCCGTGGTGCCCATCACTTCAGTGTCTGTGCACCAAGTCTTTAGCTCTGCCAGTGAGATCCATTATACAGCAAAATCTAAGCCAGTATGTAAATGCAGTCAAGTGATGGAGATTTGTGTATTTTATAAATGATTTTAACACTGAGTAACCAATTGTACAATTCATTGTATGTTTCTGAAGACATAAAACCACAACATTCTGAGAAAGGGCTGTGCCAATGTAAGAGGAATTTACCTTAAGGCTCTCTGTCACTAGTGATTTACTAGCTTTAGCTGTTTAACACATTATCTGTATTTAGTAGTGATTATTTATTTACCACTCTGAGGTAATTCAGAATTCATGACTCACAGCTTTATAGAAGAGTTTAGGAAATCTTGCTTTTATTTAATTTGTCTTTCAGCTGCCTTGTTGTGTAGAACTCTGGCATACTGCTTCCTAGTATAAGAATATCCCAGGTTAAAAAATTTATTTCACAATTTAGAATGGATACATAATGAACCAATAAACCAGCAGAGCTTATACAATGTGAGTTCTGCTGGTTCAGTCAAAATTAACATGATTGTGTGTGAAGGACATACTGCACACAAAAGAATTTAAAGAGTTTTTTCTCCATGGTATCTCTGCTATCACCACTAGAGAAAGAGGCAGCAATGAAAGATAAAGTTTATGAGTTATTTCTCTCATTATTTTACACACATGCTTTATAAGACTGAAAGGAAATATCTGCCACAAGATTATAAAAGCAAAGTTGGAATTAAGGGAGGCAAGTTAAGCAACTAATAAATTTGTACTGTACACTGTGAATAGCAAATAAGGCATTCTGTATCTTTTTAATAACAAAAGCCAGCAACTGGGAGTTCCTTATACAATTGGCCAATCAAATCAGAACTCAAAATCAGACCATTTTTTCCCCTTTTTTTTTAATTGGCATATTTATGAGGAAGCAGATTCTCCTAAACTGACTTGCCACTTAAGAATAGAGGTTTCCCAAAGAATAGAGGTTTCCCAGTCCAAGTTACCCCTAGAAGTCAAACTTTGTTCATAGTGGAGCAAGATACAGCATTCAAACAAGCTTTCATGTTGCTTGCTGTCAAATGGAAAGGAAATTGCTGAGGTCAAGGAGGAGTCTGAAGCCTAGCGTAACATACACTCACTCATTGTTTAATTGCTTTCTTTTGACATCAGGCAGTGATTTTTATTGCATTAATTTAAATGGGAGTTTTGGCTATCAAGATTTGTTGACTTGAAGTGTAATTGAATGAAATCTGATTAAGGTTTTGACTTCTCTGGCCCAATTGTGATACAGGTTGGCATTCTCATTTATCAGCCCCTGTCTCCCCATATGGCTCAAAGTTGCACCAATGACTGGTGAATGACACAAAAAAAAACAAACAAAAGCAGCATACATTGTATGGATTTTCTCAACCGCTATTGTTTAATGGCTGTGTTTAATGTGACCTATCTGGAAAATGAGGACTACGAATAAAAAGCGATTACTAATAGTGGTGTTGCCTGCTTTTGCATTCATTAACACAGAAGAAATGTGTTAAACACTGCATACCACAGGGAGCCTGATGGTAATTACTTTGGAAAAGCAACTTGTGGCAATGCGGCTGTTACAGCTAGTTATCAGTTTGCCAAAAAAATGACAGTTCCTGCTTCATTTATTAGAAATGTGTAACCATTTTCTCTCAACAGGAAAGTGGCAAAGAGTTTTCATCAAGCTGGGTAGGTTTATCTTTTAAGCGGCTGATGCACTGAATCCCTACAGGCTGTTATTTGCTCATAGAAACATGGAGCTGAATAAAGGATATTTTGGTTTAGAATATTGGTATGAATTCACCAAAAACATTATAAATGGGTGGGGCTGTATGTTCTTAAAGACTATCAGCCTAGCAGGACAGATCAAAACACTGCTTGAGTATACAAGTGCAGAAGGACAACCTGAAGAAGGCAAGGAATTGGTTTTCACTTTATTTTTTTTTTAAATGTGTCTTTCTTAAGAGTGTGAGTAATTTTATTCATGTTGCTGTAAACAATGTGACAAAATGCTGGGAAAAATATTACTAAGTCCTATGTCTGGGTTTTTTTGGGGTTGTTGTTATAATTTAACACTTTCATTAACCTCTTTCGTTTGGGTGGGTTTTGATGTGTTTGAGCATTATGATCAATCCCTCAGAATGTGTTGCCCTCTCTGTCTGCTCCTGTGTGATTGCAGATAGCAATGACATACTAAATAGTATAAAGCCTGTATATCAGATTTTTTAGGTTTTGTTTTGGGTTTCTTTTGTTTTGGTTTTTTTTTTTTTTTTTTTGTCAGTGGGGAGTTTTTTGACTTTTGTTTGTTTGGGTTTTTTTAAAAGTAATTAAGTATATAGGCATTGCTTTTGACAGCTAAATAGAATTTCGGTTTGTTCAGAACACTAGAGGTATTATAAAGGTGTGTGCTATTCCTGCAGATAGAATTACCTTTTACCCATTGCATTTTTTCTGCAAGTCTCCTTGCCAGAAACAAAACCAGCCTGCATCTAGTTAGCTGCCCATCTTAGGCACTGAAACCCAGTAAGGTTATCTCCCCTTTTCCCTGTTACATATATCTGTCTTTCCACAGGCTGATTTCCAAAATCTAGCAAGCCACTGTCTGTGCAGAGTCCTGACAGAATGAACCTTATGCTGCTGATGACCTCACTGGACATGGGATGTTACTTTTACTGTCTTCAACTGTGTGTGATTCAGAGCTTGGCTGGATCCACAGTCTATGCAGAACAAGTCATAAACCATCCTGGCTTTTCTTTACCCAGAATACAGTCATTGATTTCTCATTGGGAAAGTGGCCAGTCTGTCAAACAGAGATTCTTAGATCTCCTTTAAGCCGACCATGTATTAGTGCTTCAGGGTGTTCACTCATGGGATAAATACCCTATCCTTATCCTTTATTGAGTCTAAGACATGAAAGCAGCTGAAAGCTTATTTCTTCAGTTAGTAATGTTTCTCTAAAAATGAAATTTCTCCAGTAGAAAGGACAACTGTCTGCTGTATACATAGTTTGATTTGTGAAAGGTCACCTTAGTTTCAGTAATGCATGAAGAAATGGATCAGGGAATTAATGAGCCATCTAAGAATTTTCCGAGACGTATATTCCGTAATGCATATGTTATGATTCAGGGAAAAGAGCACAGCATCTTGGTTTATTTATTGTTGATGGTTCCCGATAATGCCTGGCTTACAAAAATATTTAGTTCAAATTTTGGGGAAACATTTCTCTCTGTCTGGGAGACCAATTATTTTTAAGATTTTTAAGATTTTTTTTCCCTAAATACATACTAGTCAAATGTTGGGGCTTTTGTTACTTTTTGAAAATGGTGTTCTGACATCGTTCCCCCCTTTAGGTTCTTTGTGTTAGAGATAATATCTTTGATTTGGGCAAGGCTTCAAAATGTCTTTAAACTTCCTGAAATTTATCTCGGTAAGAGTTAATAGTATAGGACTAGCTCGAAACATAGATGATTGGACAGTAGATTCATATTTTGACCTAGTGGGGAATGTAATAATGAAAATTGCATTTCTGTAAACATATTTTATTTAATACTTTGAACACTAACTCTACGGAAATTTTATTATAGTGCACCTACTGAACTACTACAAGGGAAATAGGGGAACAGTTAGCCAGAAATCCTCAATGTTTTCCAAGTTAAAAGAAACACTGAAGTTGTATCTGGAAATCAATTGGTTGCTATTGCAGTAAAGAAATGTCTGCAAGAAGAAATACTCCTTAACAAATTTGCAATTACATTTTGTTATACTTGTACATTTTCTGTCTTTTTAAGGGCAATCACACAGAGAAGTCTTTTCAATGGTTTGAGAGAGATAAAAATGGATCACTAGGCTGGCGTCAGCATTGAAATAAAAACACCATACATGTCTGAGTATCAGAAAACAACATTTATCTATTTCTGTTATTACTGTCTATTGGAAAATGTTCCATGCATATATTTTTTAAGCCTTTTACAACAGGTATCAATTATGATGCTGCATGCTGTAAGGATTTCTACAAGTGTCCCTATTAGACACCACTCCTTTCTTTTTATATGTCAATTTAAAATTCTTTACACTGAAAATTTATCTAATGTAGAGAATTTAGAGTAGATTTCGTATTTGTCTTCAAAGATATTTCACACTTCTTGCCATATAATAAAAAATATTCATCATAATATTTGTAGATAAGACTTGAATTTATTTCTTGAAATTCTTTGGTTTAAAATTTGATTAAAGCTGCTGAACTATATTAAAACAATTTTTTTAATTTTCTGATTAAAATACTTACATTTTTATGAACAAATTCCTCATTCGCTATTGTGAGTTCAGTGAGGGATCCTATTAGGAGTATTGCAATAAACTAGTCAGCTTTAAATAAGAATCTTTTCTTGATAACTAAACATATAGCAATTTCATCTTCAGTGAAAATTATTTCTTTTGGTATTTTTTGTACTGAAATTATGAGAAAAAAATAATCTGATATGTGTATTCTGGGTAACTAACACATTTAACGTCCTCTTACTATAATTTAGCTCAAAGTAGTGATATTTCATTATGAGTATATGTTTAGGGACTGTCTTAGACCAGATGAGAAATTGTATTTATACTGAATACCCTTTGAGTTTCTATGCTTGAAGATGCATTGCCTATAGGAATGATTCTGTATTCCCTTTCGCCTCATTTTAAGTTGAGAACAAAATTAATATAAGCACTCATATCATTTAATAAGGATTTTTATAATACCATGTGAATATAGTAAACACAGCAGAGAAGAATACACGCGAAACTATTTTAACAACATTACAGTACCATTGTATTACAAGAGATTTAGAACAGAGATTAGCAACTGTTAATAAGCCTTTCTCTTTGACCACAAGATAAGCTTCTTAAAAGCACTGTGGCTTTGCCTCAGTTTAGGGGCTGTAGTACTAATGGAGAGCATCAGAATAAGTGTCCTGTTCAGACTCTAGGTTTCTTTTGTGCTGTCTTCTTCTGCAAGAGACTCCAGAGGTTGGTAATTATGCTTCCATAATAATTTTTGCAGCTCCATCAGCCAGTGTAAGTGAACCAAGCTCCCCGGTACATCCCAGCTCACTGCCACTCAGTGCTCCGATGCTACCTTAGCAGAGTCTGTTTAGGTGACTCGTTTAGGGATCCAATATGGACAGAAGGTCGATTTTGTTAGCATGTCTTTTTGGACATGTCAAAGTAAGACACAGCAATCCTTTTAAAGGAAAAGAACACCCAATTTTTGAAAAAAGTAACTGTTTTTGAAAACTACTCTTCAGAACCATCCCCATCTCCCCCCCCCCCACCCCCCCCCAAAAAAAAAAAAAAAAAAACCAAAAAAAGAAGTAGTACCCAGGAAAAATAGTAAATATAGCCTTGCTTGTAGACACTTTTATCTCCACAAAGCAGTTGAGTAACATTGTTGATGAGTATAAATCCACCACCATTCTTTTCTAAATACACTTGTTCCAGTGGGCTAAAACAGTAGAGAGTAATGGAAGTTTTAGAAACCCAGATAAAGCCTATATAATGATAGCAAGCACAGTCAGTCATTTAATTTCCAATTGAATCATCTTTTTTAAAAGATTTGTACTTCTACACTTATTAATAACCTTCTCTACACTCCTAAATTGTAAAACCATTGCAGCTGCAGTGTCAATGTGGCTGGCAGTAGAAATCAAGATAGAGAAGGTAAAGGAATACTCTGCTTTAGGCAGACTTCCAGTTCCTATTACATCTTATCCCTTTAGCAGAGGTGAAATGTCAGGTGCCCATCATATTATGGCAACAGTAGGAGAAGTACAAACAATTGGAGGACGTCTGATTCAAGCACTCTTGTTCAAAAAGCTTTCATGGAGATTTGCCAAGCTTACTGTGGGATCAAGAACGTAAACCTGAGACAGCTCTGCTGATAACCAGTAATTCCTGTAGTCTAAGGTGATGTTCACATCACCTCCTGCCTGGAAAAATTTCAAGCTTCTATGGGCAATGACAACACGCAACTGCAAGGAGCCACCAGGTGCAGCTGCCAAATCTTGAATCCCATAGCTTCTTGTAAGTGCATGCCAGCTCCTCTCGTTCACTTTATTTCCTTCATCCTGAGTGTTTATAAGGCATCCTAGCAAATGCTAGTTGATACTTCCAAGCCTTGAAGGGTGGTCTGGAGAAAGACCAATCCTGGTGCAATGCCTGTGTTTGTTAGCACAGAATGCTTTCTTGCAGACAGATAAAAATCAAAACTCTATTTGAAGAACCACCTGTTTGCTCAGTTTGGGAATTTCTTTAGTTATTATTTTTGTTGCATTTTATAAATAATCCAGAAAATCTTCAGCATCAGTGAAGCTAAAAGCATGCTCATTTTGAACAGCAGCATAAATATTAATCACAATCACCAGTCAAGACTGAGGATTTTATTTGGCATAACATGTACAACCATGCAACAATTATGTAAAAATGGAAGTTATTATGAGCTGTAATTAATATGCTGTGTTACCAGCTGACTCAAAGCACTTTGCTCAGCATCCTTGGTTTTAAAGACTGCATCTGAGTGGTGGTAAAATGTATACTAAATTCAGTAAAGCACATCAACAGCCCTAGGCTTTCTCCTCTAGTGGTGACTAGCACTGAATTTTATTTCTGCTGGAATCTTGCTATTAAAAAAAAAAAAAAGCAGTATAATTGCTGATTTACCACCACTGCTTAATCTAATTCAGTTCTTAGTGGTCCATTAGCATAACTGAATTTGCATTTTATTTCACAGAAAATGTTATGACTCCACCTGCCTTAGTTCAGAAAATGTACCAGAAACAGGAAAAATGGAACAAGCAAAGAAATGACAAATCACTTAAATTTACTAAAACAACTTAAATATAAAAGGGGATGGGTACGTGTAGAGTGTAACATCTTTGCAAGTGAACTAAAAGTGTACCAACCCCCCTCACATCCTTCAGTTCCATCACTCAGTTTTCATTTTATTGGGTTTCCACAACTCAGAAGTAATTTTCGAATGTGCTGCCATCACATGCCATGATCCTTGTAAAATTTTATTCATTGTGAAGACTGTGACAGAAGATGTGCAAAGACATATGCAAGGATATAGTGCTTTATCAAATGATAACATTGCTAAACATAACCATCTTCCTATTGACTTGGACCTAATCCAGACACTAGAGATCATAGAAAAATTACAAGTTACCACACCTTGCCCAGAGTGAGGTGTTCAAAATAATAACAAATTAAGGATATTTTTGATTGACAGTTTATATGTATTTCATTATATTTTTGCACTTCCTTTGAGAATCAGATCCTAAGGGTGACAGCTGTCATTTTAAAGGTGACTCATTACATTCCTTTACAGAGTCCCCTAACAGATGGAAAGGTCTTTGTTTCCCAGGGAACACCGACAGGTTATGATTTCCAGAGCTTTTAATCATTTTAGCAAAACTTATACACATCTGTCAATTACTCTATTCAGTGATGTTAATAATACAGCAATCTGAGAATGACAAAGAACGCTCTTCTTTTCTTGAAAACACAACTTTTCCATCAAGACTGGAAACACAGAACAAAAACACTTTTGAAGAGCTCTTTTCTCCCAGACAAATCAGTGTAAGTGCCAGGGTATTTGGTCTGGCTGAGGTGGAGTTCATTTTCCCAAAGCAGCCCTCACAGTGCTGTGCCCTGCACTGGTAGCTGGAAAGGTGTTGGTAGCACACCAGTGCTTTGGCTGCTGCTGAGCAGGGCTGGCACAGCCTCAGCGCTGTCTCCCCAGCATTCCACCCGCACTCCCACCCCCAACAGTACCCTGGGGATGAGAAAGACCTTGGCATAGGACATAGCCAGGACAGATGACCAAAGAGGCAGTCTATATGATATCTTCTCAGACATGAAAGCTAAGAGAAAGGATGAAGCAGGAGGGATTCATTATTTATGACATTTATCTTTTGGAGCAACTGCTACATGTACTGAAGTCCTACTTCCCAGAAAAGGACTGGACATCACCTGCTGATGGGAAGTAGAAAATAAATCTTTTGTTTTCCTTTGCATCTGCACATGGTCTTGCTTTTGCTGTATTAAACTGCCCTTATCTTTTCCCATGAGGGTTTTTTGCATCTTATTTTCTCCCTCTCTTGTCCTCTTGAGGAGGAGACTTTTAGGGCAGTTCAGTGGGCACCTGGAGCCCAGCCAAGGTCAACCCACCACAAACAGCATTTATAGTAACAGCAAAATTTTATTTTCATAATACATGTCCACAGAGCTTTTCTTCTCCTCTCCTGAGCTACAGTGAAGCTATAAATCATTAAAACATACAACCGATAAAACATGACAAGCTGGCATCACACAAATAATTAAAACTAAAGTCACTGTGCAGAACTGATTATTTTGGTCAGGTACAGAGTAAGGGCCTTCACTGTGGTGCTTTTTCTGGTCCTGATAGCGAGCACTTGCAGCTCCCAAGGCTTCAGAATAGAGGCAGCAGATGTGTGTGTACCAGTAGACGTGGTAGCTCTACCTCATGACTAATATGCAGCTCATTCATTCATTATAGAACTGGGGCTGCAGTCCCCTTATGCAAACCAGGTATGTTTTTGCAGTGATGTTACAAGGTATCCACACAGAAGTTACATAGCTTTTACAGAGCAATGACCCTGGAATGTTTTGAAGGGGTTTTTTTGAGATGTATATAATGTTCAATATGAGCAGAAACCTGAGCATCTAAATAAAAACTTTTTATAAAAATATAGAAAACTTTTTTCAGAAGAAATATTTTTACAGCATTTTATACTTTTTTTTTTTATTAGAGCAAATTTTATTCTGATACCTACTACAAAAAGTAAATATAGCCCTCATGTTTTGCAGTGTAACAACAACTTAACTGTACCTTAGTAACAGAACTCTTTTAGCTTTCAAACCATATTTTTAAGATGTCTCAATGGAAGACTTTGTGTCATCAGTCAGTTCTTAGTACTATTTAATATAATTACAGTAGCATTTGAGGACCCTAGAGAAGGAGTCACAGCTTCTTTTTAAGCGCTACTGATAAGCAGCGAAATGTTTCATACTGGAAAGGTATTACAGAAGCAAAGCAAAGCAAAACAAAACAAAACAATATTTCAGATAGAGAAAATCTTATTATCTCCAGACCAGTCACAGCTGGAGTAATACGACAGAATTTATAGGTTATGGTCTGCACAGGCAATGTGTACTGGAACCAAGAATTTAACTTGCATTTCCTTATAATTCTAATCCAGATGTTGAACTATTGCAACCACCTTTTTATCTTCTTCAGGAAGATCAGATAGGTTATGGATCAGAAAGGCAGTTCCTAGAATTTAAACTTGTTCTACGACAGTTTAACCCCAGCCTTTAACCTCTTCTCTGTATACACTGTATAAACGCTGCTATTCTTCCAGCAACAAAATTGTCAGGAAGGGTGTTTCCGATCATTTTCTTATAGGCCTTAGAGCCCTAGGGTCCTTGATATCTCTGTATATATTCTCTTGAAAAAAGTATGGACTATTCAAATGCTCTTCTGTAAAGTAAAATAAGTGGCAGCTGGCACCATACAGTTCTGTTATAATGAAAACATGAGGTGGTTGCCATTACACAGTCCTGCACTAATGAGAACAGTAGGAGTCTAGCATTACAATGGTCTAATGAAAACAGGAAATGGCTGGCATTAGATTGGTATAATGAAAACAGGAGGTGGCTGGCATTATGCTTATACAATAAATAAATTAAGATTTCTGGCCCAACCAATCTCGTCTACATTATATATGATTCCAGTGTGCAAGAGAGAAGCTTATGCAAAATCAGGGACAGTGACAGTATAGATCATTCTTTATTACATCACCTCAGAAGCAGAGCTGTGTCCTTTTCCTTTCAACTGTTTATTTCTTTTTGGTGGTTATACATGAGCAAAACAGGCACATGATTTCAAAAATTAACATGTAACCTAAACAGACTATTTTACTTAAAAATAGCCAAAAGTAACTTGTTTTCTGGTGCCTGTCATGCTTTAATGTGAAAGGTTAAAAGTAGCTTATCCAAAAGTGAAAATTTATATGACTGGATTTTTTTAAAAGAGTCTCACACTTAGCCCTCCCAATCTGAGCTAAGTATGCAATTGATAATACTTTGGGGTGGTTCACGCAATACAGAGAATGAGATCAATACTTGCTGAGAAATAAAGAAAAAAAAAAGAAGAAAAAATTTAAGCACAAAATCAATCATTTAGCTAATAGGCTTTCTTCTAAGAACAGAAGGGTCAGGTGGTTTTCTTCCTTGTTTTTCAAACTAACCTTTCTAGTTGAGTCTTTTTAATTATTATTACACAAGAGGGTCTTCCGCGTAGGTCTTCAACAATGAATGGACCACCATCTTCCCTTTTATTGCAACTTTTAGAGCCATCTGAAACTGATTGATTCTCACTCTCCTTAATCTGGCTGAATTCACCATGAAGTTTGTACAGTTCAAGGCCAGTACATTAAGCCACTGCATCAATCCACTCATACGGTACCTTTCAGCCACTCAGTCTCCCATTTCTCATCTTCAGGCTCAACTGAATTGTTTCTGGACATTTTCCACTGAAACCAAGAGATGAAATGAAGCAAGAAAATGTTTGGAGTATGATTTTCAAAGCAGCAATTAGTGTGCTGGAATGTTCCAGCATAAAACACTGTGCTTCCTGCAGCCTGTTATTCTGCTGATAGCTTCAGTTTCCACACTCAGATTGCAGTGAAAATATTCCAGTCAGGTAGCTCAGAGTGAAAGAGCAGTGTGATGCAAATAAGGAACAGATAATCAAATCAAACTTTCTAATCGAGTTTTGCTATGCTGACTCTCTTATTTCTCTCTAGCCTGCAGTTTGCATGTTTTACAACACTGCAGAATTAGCTTAAAGAGTAAATACTTGTGAGTTTATCGAATCCTGTCATGTCCTACATACACCGAAGAACAAATGAAGGAAAATAATCTTCCTGTGCTGCTTCTATTATTACTTTAATTTCTTTTTATCTTTGGTGTGGTTCTGATTGAATCCTTTTGAAGGAGGGGAATAGTAGATGAAGAAGCCAGAGGGCTAAAACAGGGTGAGTATTGTTAATAAATTTTTGCTTTCTTTTTCTTTTGTTTTTATTTCTTCATCAAACAACTGAAGAAAAAAAAAAAGCAACAAAATACTCATACCTTACGGACCAAATTTTAAACTCAAATGTATGGCACTGGAAGCAGCATATGCCTTGGAAAATCTGCTGTTATGCGCTGTGTGTGCAAGCCGCAGACGTGGCTTAATCGAGATAGGAGGCGACACGTGCCGTGCATCTGAGATTAGTGCCTGGACCTCAGCCATTAATGCTGGCATCCCAGGAACTGACTCATTCCTCTGCCAAACTTCTGCTGGGATTTGGGTTCACTGAATCCGACTCACAGTCTTTAATCCCCCCAAGCAGTATCTCTTTGAATTGTGGAGATTGCAAAACATCCAGGTGGTGGTCCAGCCACGACAGCATCTGCATAAGCTCAAGAAACAGTCTGTTCTCTTGAAGAGTTCTACTATTCAGAAAGTTTCTAGCTCTCTACCATGCAAGTCTGAATGTCAGAGCTCCTATTTCTATGGTTCATTATACTGAGTAGACAATAGTCATATTGCCCTTCCAATCTCTTTGAAATATTTGAGATCTTACAAACGTCGTATGCTATAAATCTACTTGATGGGTCTCATCATTCTGTAAGCAATATTTTTCATTAGCTTTGCAATAAAATGGCATTTTGCCCTATTTTCAAACTAACAAATTTTGTCAGCGTTGGCATCTCTATTACATTACCATATATATCAGTCAATACCACCTGGTGTAATTGAGTCTTGTTATATGATTCAGATAGTTGCTTAAACCATGGAT
Organism: Callaeas wilsoni; assembly: GCA_013398955.1. Classification (NCBI taxonomy): domain Eukaryota; kingdom Metazoa; phylum Chordata; class Aves; order Passeriformes; family Callaeidae; genus Callaeas; species Callaeas wilsoni. Next base: position 101,042 of record VWPU01006922.1, read on the forward strand.
TTTTCAAAGTCAAATTTTCTGGCAGGAAGAATATTGTTTTAATAAAATTTTAGATAAATAGGTAGTGTATCACTGTAACTACTAGTCTTGATTTAAGATAATTAATTGACCTCTGTGTATAATATTCAAGATCATTTATAATTTTGTTGCACACAAAACTCTGTATAAAAATCATTTGATTATGCTTGACTTCTATCTCAAGCAGCATACCAAAACTAGCACCTGACACTCACAGTAGAACATGAATGACTGTGACAGTAAAGTCCCCCTATAGGAGCCAAGGTTTTTGTTTTACATGTTAGGAAATATGTTATCTTCTGCCTTTCTAAGTAACTAAGGAAACTAGCATCATGAAAAAGGTGCCTACCTTCTAATGGATTGTGAAAATTAAAATTTAGAATCTAGTAACACACATGCACACAAGGAGAAGAAGTTAAAAGATTTAAAATTGAGTTGCACAGGTTCAGCTAAACTACATGCTGAGCCAAACCTTTTTCATAGATGTATCCACTTATAACAAAGGACAAATTCTATACTACTACATGGCTAGCTATTCAAAAGGTTTTTTTTATTCTCATCTGCGCATCTGTAATCACATTTTGGAGCATCCATTAAATTACAAATATTGAGACAGCATCTAGACATTATTTATTTCCCTGTGAACGTTTTTTGCTTGTATTTGCAGATTGAAGAAATACTTTTAAAATCTAGATAGATATTTAAAATGTCCTTATCGTAACACATAAAAAAGTCTGGATTATTATTAGCACTTCAGCATAACAGAACTATTTCCTTTTGTCCACATTACTAATCCAAATTATTTTGTAAATTTTTCTCATACATTATATTTTTATTGCTTCTTTAAGGCTCTATAATTTCTTTGATGACAAACACTGAGATTTTGTAAAGTATATATACGACCATGAGAGATTTACATCTTAGCTACACTCTGAATTTTCAGCGTACATAAAAAATATTTTACTACACGCTATAGTTGTGCCAGATCCAATCAACTAAGTGGAGCTCACCCTAACCAATTCTTGGGACATCTCCAAGGAAAACAGAGAGCTCTACTAAGTAAACTAGACTGTTTACCAGGAGATACTGTCCTTTTCTTCCATGTCAACATTAAACTAATCAATATTAGTCAAAACTATTCCACTTGGTAAGTTCCCTGCCTTTTCAGCGCTTATAGTACAAGCCCTCATTCTCCCCCTTCTTAGACTAAGATGAATTGAAAATTAGGTTCTAAGTTTATATGGACTCTCTCCAAATGTTCTGTCAACTGTGGTATTCCACAGCCTTGAGCATCTATTACATGGCTGCCAGAAGCAGAAGAAACTGCTATTGCTGCTCCAAGTGGGTTCATCTAAAGCCACATTTCTACTGCCATCCTGGTTTGGGGAAGAATGGAGAGCTTGTCTTGCCTTGAGCTGCTTCTTTTTGGATTGGAAGTAAAACAACATGTCACTGATTATTAATGGCTCAAAGGCAGTTTTTGTAGATAAACTATATTTACTTCTGTGGATTTTTGGACCAGATTTCAATTTGAATTACCGTATTAGCCAAAAAAGATTTCCTGTCTTCAGGAATAAGTCGAAATTCTTCAGGAAAATTACTGTTTCTCTTCATACAGGTAGTTTCATCATAACTAGTATTTGTACAGGTACTATGTGAATAAAAATTGTTTACAGAATATTAGAAAGGAAACACACAAAAAAAGCTGTAATGCTCACACTGCCCTGTGTGAGTTGTAATTGGCAGGTAAAAAAACTTCCTAGTATTTGGCCATGAAATGTATCTCTTGGAACTCTGGTAAGAGAGAATAACAGTAGTTTATAACCATGTAAAATTTTGTCTCTCATTAACCATGCATTCTTATTACATGCAATGTAATTTTACTAGCCAGGGAAAGATTTCATGTCCTCGGGGAAAAGTTAAAGCTCTCCAGGACTGGTGTAATTATACTTCTAGCATATCTCCTAATGCAAGTGCTGGCTGGGATGACCAGGGATAGTGCTCTACTCACAAATAGGGAAGACCTGCTGGCAGTCTCAGATGTGGCTTGAATTGCAGTGTCTCCAAAATGATTAAGTCGAGGACCTGGAGGTGAAAGGGGAAGGCAAGCAGCAAATTTTGGATTCCGAACTTTACAGCTGCATATTTCTTCTAATTCAGGATGTCGCATGGGAACTCTTTGGGTAGCTGCCATGAAGGCGAAGGATGTCAAGAAAAGCTAGGTGATATTTTAAGTGAGCCTAAAGACAGCTTGGGACTTAATCATAGAATCAAAGAAACTCTGGCTGATCTCAGTCCCTGGGAAGATCAAGAAATACATGCTCCTGGAATCCATATCCACATACAAGTAAGTGAAAGACAAGAAGAGTAATCAGGAATACGCAACATGGATTTTTCAAGAGTAAAGTGTGTATAAAAAAATCTTTTATCAATATGCAATTTAATGACTGGGTACACGACAAGACAAAATGGTATATTAAATTTTCCTTTACTTTAGTGAGTTGTTTTGTCATTCTCCACAGCTGAGGAAGTATGTGCTGAGAAAATAGGTGGGTTTGTTTTGAGGTTTGAATATTAACTGGACTCAGCCACAGCAATGTCCAACAGTTAAATGCCTTTCTGGAGATCAGAAAGAAGTTCAGTATCATGGAAGTCCACAGTCAGATCTGTAATGTTCAACATTTTCAGTGACCTTGATAGTAGTACAAACTGCACTTAAAACATTTGCAGATGAAATAAACTGGAAAGAGTAACTGTGGCCATGACAAATGTCATAACTCTACCCAAAGAGATTGCAATAAACTTCAGCAATAGAGGAAAAGAAAGCTCTTGGGGTTCCATAAGAACAAGCAAAATGATCTGAACCAAGGGAGAAATGATACCACACATTGACAGAGGTTAGGAAGGGACGAGGTGAGTTAAAGCCCAGCTGAAGAGAGCTTGAGGGTTATGGTGTACACAAGGCTGGAGACAATTCCACAGTGCTCTTTCTTTCTGATTAAGATAAACTACTACTGGGTATGCAACTGTTATATACCATATATACTGATAAGAAACTCTGGCCACAAGATCAAGAGATTCTTCCCTTCTACTTAGCACCAGTGCGCTTGCATATAAAATACTACATCCAGTTTAGGACTACACAGTTTAAGAGAGATAAAAATGAAATTGGAGAGGATCTAACGGAGAGGTGAGCCATAGCCCACAGGAAGAATTCCCATTGGAGAAGTTTGTGGAGGACAGTCTCCCATGGGAGGAATGCCATGCTTGAGAAGGGGGAAGGACTCTTCTCCCTGAGGACAAAGCAGCAGCAGAAACAGCATGTGATGAACTGATTGCAACCCCATTGCCTATCTCAGGGGCACCTGCTGAAGAGAAGTAAGGGGAAGGAGACAGAGAGTCAGGAATAAAGCTAAGCATGGGAAAGTGGTTTTAAGTCCTGTTTTACTTCTCATTATCGTACACTGATTTTGATTGGTAACAAATTCAATTAATTTCTCAAAGTTGGGTCTGTTTTGACCCTGATGGTAATTGTGAGTGATCTCTCCCTGTCCTTATCTCGACCCAGGAGCCTTTCACTGTTTTCCCTCTCCTGTCCAGTTGAGGAGAGGAGTGGTAGAGCAGCTTTCTTGGGCACTCGGCATTTAGTGAGATCAAACCACCACAACTGGGCACAGCAGCATTTAAGTGTCATTGTCAATGAAAAAAGAGAGAGAATAACTGATAGCAGAAACTTCCTGATCTTTCCAATTCCTTATCAAAATCAAACTCAGAAAAAAATTAGACAAAAACCTGAACTGACTAAACAAACTACTTCTGTTTTACTTTCAGTCTTCACTTTCAAGGATTTATTCATTAGACCAAGTACATGCTTAGCATGTCTGAATTTAATTTTTTTCTCACTTAGCTGTATTTTTCAGAACATCAAAGGTGCCTTTGTTAAGTCAGAACTCTGAGCATACACTCCAGTTTCTGCTAATAGGTCTCATTGAATGCAGTTAACATCTAGTGATGCCTTAGGATTTTAGCTTTTATATTTTCATACGTTTGTAGTCCTGCAAGTCTTTAGTGTGTAACTCTGAACTCCATATAGAGAGTTAGCAACTGCTTTTCCCATTTTTGTCAGACACAACAATTCCTCTCTAGGCCTGAGAATCAAGGACACCTCACTGTCTCAGGCCCTGAGAAATGTAAACAAAAATTAGTTGGGGGGGAGCAAATTGAGAGAATGGGACTCCACTGCCTGAAGCTGCAATTGGACAATTAACCTCTGATATGCAAATGGACAAAACTTATATCTGTCCGAAAAACGTGTGACTGTCGTCCATCTCGGGTGTAGTCTCTGCGAGACTCCTGCAGTGCCCAAGGTGTGCCCTGTGAAGGCCTTTCAATAAATACCTGCCCTTTTATCCTTTCTCTCTGTCTAGCCTCTGTTCCAGGTCAGCCTCTACAAGGCATCACTAGAAACTTGTGGATTTAATTAAATACACATGAGTATCCAGAACTATCTCAGATGTCCTGTATCATCATCTCATGGTTAGCTTTTTCTCTGTCAGTTTTTTCTCGCAGCATGACATCTTTCAGTTTTTTAAGACAATAGGAAGAATAATGGGAAGTTCCAGGGAGATACAACACCAGATTTCCTTTCCCAAAAACATGTTGTGGCAATATTTCTGCCTGATATTTTGTTTCAATAGCTTCAGAAATCAGCCAACTTAATAATTTACCAAACTATGTCAGCTGCAAAGAGAAGAAACAAGATATGTGGGAGGCCTTGGATTTTTATCTTTATAGGACAAAACCTTTCAAAAATTTTTCTAAAGCCGTTTGTCTCCTTTGCTGAGAGAATAAAAGGGGAAGCAATTTCCACTCAGAATATCTCAAAGTGGATCTCTGTGTCTATTATGCTTTCTCAAGGTTTATCTCAGTCACCTGATAATATATGATCACACTCAAGCAGGACCTGTGCATCTTAGAAACGCAATTTGCATTCAGTGTAGCAGAGTTCCATACACATTTTTTAAATATAATTTTATTCTAATGTATGTGCTTTCTCTGGATGCTTCCTGTATAACGTCTTCAATAATTACTATTATCTACTTCTTAGCCCACTCAGTGGGAGCCACCTACTGCAGAACAGTTAGAGAGAAGAACCATCAGAAGACAAAAAAAACACCCTAAAACCTTCTATAAGAACAAAAGTTTTTAGAAACAGGAGGTATCCTTTTCTTTCTTAATGTTCCATAGGCAATAAAGAAGGAACTGGAGGCTCTTCATGGCCTCCAGGTTCTGGAAGGAGGATGAAGGGTGGTGGCAGCCTTTTGTTCCTCTCACTCCCAGAGTGACCTGACACCCCCAAGTGCCTAGAGCACCCTTGAGGAAGACAAGCTGCTGTGGGCAGTGCTGCCTGAGCCACTGGATTTGGCCAAACCCATGGGAAGTAGATGAAGGGGCAAGGGTGGGAAAGCAAAGATGAGGCCCTGCCATGTCCTGGGTCTCCCGTCATCATCTCCTGGCATGAGTGATCAAGTCCTTCCCATCTTGGTTACCACACAGACAGGTGAGATGCACCTTTGATCCCTTGGGACTTTCTTTGCTGGCCAAAATCATCTAGTTCTATGCATAGTGGAATACCAGCAAAGCTAACACAAAGGAGCAACACACAATTAATTTAGCATGTGATTAAGCTTGAGATCTTTATTATGGCAAGAGGAGATCAAGTAGGTTTTACAAATGGAATGATCACTGAAGTTTTCAAGACCAAGAGATGAAATTTCCACGTAGAGGATGCTCCAAAAATTGTGTCTTGCTAATATGTCCTGTTAAAGCCAAAGTCAAACTTTTTCAGCTCCTTGAATTGAATTGCATAAGGGCGGAACTGTGAAAAAACTCTGTCAAAAGCAGACAGTTGTTTTATAATGTTTTTTTCTACCAGCTCTGTAGCATATGTGAATGTTGACGAATTAAGCAACAGCTGCTTTATTTGCAATTTTCAATGTTAAGATATTGATGGTGTGCCTTGCTGAGGGAATTTTTCTTGTAGGAAGCTGCAGCTAAATGCAGCATTTCATCTTGCCTGAACCCTAAAGGAAATGAAGCAGCTATCCATGCCACCTTTTAAATTATCAAATTGGAATACAAATGAACTATATATTAGAGGTTTTAGCATAAATCTCCATTCAAGGAAATCTATTTTCACTTTACTTTTTTTGTTTGTTTAAAAAAATCTAGGAGAGGTGTCTCTAAAAAAATCACTGAGTTTCTCCAGCACAAAAGCACTCATAGCAACTTCTATTTGAACCTGTGCATTCTTCCAGCTTGGCAGTATTCCGAACAAGGGTGTATGAAGAGCCATGAAGTGCCTTGTTCTCACCTTGGTGAGCACTTAAAATGTAATTTATTGTTGCTCTCAATTATTGTAGATTCCACAAGCGTTTACTATTTTTGGAATCCTGGAACCTTACAGCCAAATGATGAAGAATGAATGTAATGATCTGATCTATTTTAACAGGAATATGGTGGCAAGGCAAAATAAGATATTCCTGCTAATCTGCATGACTACTTCTTGAAACTTCAATGAACTGTCCAAAAGATGTGCTAACACTATGCCAGAATGACAACATTTTTTCACCCTGGGAATAATACATTTCTTTAAAAAAAAAAAAAAGAGAGCGAGAAGGATAAAGTAACATGTGTGTTATTTGTATTAATTATGTAGAAGGTCCTCTTTAGTCATGCAATTACTTTCCCGCCTAGAACCCAAATAAGGGGTTCAAGTGCTTAGGAATTTGACAACTGTTGTCTGCCTTACTCGCTGCATCAAGTTTCTTTCTTCTGTAGACAAAAACCGAAAAACCTTCAGCAACTTTTTATCAAACTTTTAGATGTTTTATCAATTTTTTCCTTCCTCTTCTTCCATCCACCTGTGGTTTGCTTTTTGGCCATAAAAACAAACAGCTACTATAAAATAGTGTTCACTTCTTCCTTTATTTAGTCTCTTTCCTGCATATTAAATTATTTCCAGGCTAGTAGTGGGTCTAGAATGTGGCTAAAAATGTATGTCAGAGGTTTTTGCTGCGTAATATTTGATCCTGGTGCAAATATATCCTTTGTATGGAACAATATGAGCCCTAACATGCCACATGGGTGAACTGAACACTTATTTCCTTTAACATTGTACTACAGAAAGAAATGGACTGTGAACAAAATAAATTTATTACTTAACAACACAAGGTGCATTTTCATTTTGTATAAAGCTTTCAGAGCATATCCTGTCTGCAAATGAAGAACAATTTTTCAGCATTGGCTTTCTCAGAAACAGACTGCCTTTTGGCTTTTCCTTTCAGACTTCTGACACAACTCTTAGAGCCACATAGGATGTTTTCATCTTATTTCAGGAAGGAATCTTTATTTCTGGAAGATGGCATTGACGACTGCAGGAATAAGGCCTTTTTAAATAATTTTGGGAAGATGGATTAGCTTCTGGAAATTTTCTGTGCAGAAATGTAAATGACAGAGATTTCCCTAAATAAATAGCTTCTAGTCTTGCAAAATAATCAGTCACTTTTGAAAATTTTTCTTCATAATGTGCATTCAGTGGGAACAATCAGTGAACATTAAGCAGACAACGTTGAAATTATAATTTAAAATAATAATGACATGATTATTCAACCATACCAATCAATGTTTCTTAAAAGCAAAATAATAATAATAAAAAGAAACTACAGTCAACTCCAACAAAAGAGTTTAACTCATTTACTTAGATAAAGAACATTCTCCTTTCTACTAAATAGGATCAAAACTACAAAAATTTGGTGATTTTATGTTATTTATTGACTTGACAGAAAGATTAGAGAAAAAGTCTCTGCAATATGCAGAAGGTCAAACTAGATGCTTTACACTAATGCTTTCCAGCCTCAGCACTGATGAATCTATGCTACCCTCATACCTTGGAACATGCTGCTATTTCCAAATTATAACAGGCAAGAGGAAAACTCTTTAATGAGCAGCTTATTCTGTAACTTTTCACTCTAGGGAACTACTGCTGCTTCTGCTGAAATATCTGGCACTGGACACGTCAGAATAGAACATCATATTGAACAGACCTCTGATCCAGAAAGCCAGTAGTTTCACAGATTCATATAATCAGAGTGCTGTGGAAAGCTTCTTGACACTTTTTTGTTTTAAACAAAGATTCTGGATGCGCTTATTTACTCTGTTCATAAATATTTGACCACTATATTTGCTTATGCAACACAAATACATCATTATTTAAACTAATCCCTAGGGATCTTTTTTTTTGCAGTTGCTATGCTTTTTATAGTACTCTGCTCTTTGTATAATTTAGGTTTTCAACGTCTGTTATCACCAGCAGTTTGAGCCTGTACAAAGAGTACATAAACACACAGATGTCAAAGAAAATGTTTAGGCATTTTGTGGGTGTTTTGTTTTTTTTTTTCCATTCTGATGCTTTAAAAATTACCTTAAAAAGAAATCATCTTTCATGATGTGGTAGGGCATAGCATCATACAGTGGCTAAAGGATTCCATTTGAGGCTTCTGCCATCTAATATTACAGAAAACTTGTCCCTTTGTAAATTCACTTGTCTATATTTCCCTAACCCACATATTGTACCTTATGTCTAGACTGCTAAATAAAATAGGATTGAGGCCAGTCTTGCACCCTAAAGCACAGGTTGGCTCACATTTGTATTTTTCACAGCTAGCTATGTTCCTTCAAGAATATACTGGTCTCATGGGACACAAGTCCTTCAGTCCCAGGTCTCCTCTACAATCTGTGTGATGCCCTTTGGATCTCACAATACTGCTAACTAGTCTTTGCCTATGAATGGGGGGGGCGGGAGAGTGTCTTAATACAAAATGCTTGAAGTAATATGTTTAGGGGATACTTTATGCTGACAGTTCAAGAACAGTATTTTTGAATTCAGGCTGATAAGGAGTAAGAGGATCATGAGGACAAGATAGTTCACAGAAACCTGAAGGAACACGATTTATAGAACAAACACCTTTAGTGTTTCAAAGGTGTATTTCTTAAGGATTCTACTATATCCTTTCAAGCTACTATGCTCTGTTTCACCTTGTGAATAGACTTATGTCTAATGCTACCTGCAGTGGTCATACTGTCAGTCAGGTTACTCTTCTTAAGCAATACTGACAGCAAATGTTTCTCCTTCCCTTGACCAGCCATGACAAAACTTATCAAAGGAGTTCTTTTCTGGCGATTTGAGAGAAGGCATTCTCCATCCCTACCTCATGGAAGTCTTTGATCTGCCTGCTAAAAGTGCTCATTAGTGATGATGGACATGGGTTCACAAGAAACCTGACCATCATTTCTTTCCTTTCATGATGGAGGAATGTATAGTTAACTATTTTTATTTTAAAAAGTTCATGTCTGTAAAACACTTATCTTTTCCTTTGACAGCCACAAAGTTCTTGAAGAGGTAAACTGTGTTTCAGGATACCCAGAAGACTCTGGGAAAAACTCTGAAACCACAAAATCTGTGGGAGTTGCAAGCTCTAGCACAGCTGCATTTACTGAGTCTCAGAAGAGTCTTGAAAAGAGAACTGCAGCCTGGAGAGTGTGTGCAGTGATCTTTAAAGAGAACCAGTGCTCAAACTCTTCAGGGTCAGAGAAGTGATGGGAAACTGATCCTCTAAGTTCCTGTGATTGTTATGCTATGGTGTCTCAAGATAGCAAGCAGCTGTCTTGAGAGAGGTAGGTCAGGTCAGATCAAAGTTCAGCTCCTGTAGATATCTGTTGTAGGATATCTCCCTCAGATTTTGAAATTTAAGTTTTATAATTGCCCCTCTAAAAGAGAGTGGGTAAAATGTCACCTACAGCAATTGTAAATTAATGAGTATCCAAAAAAGCCGATTTACGAAATGAAGACAATCAGTCAAACACACATACACAAAGAATATGCTAAAATAATAAAAAACTATATAGTAAATGATTAGGAAACTTTATGTGTAATTGTTCATAACTCAAGATCTAATGAGCACCTCAGCAGATAAACAAACAGTAGCTTTATAAAGGTAAAAAGAAGTTTTTTTTCACATAGTGTGTAGTTAAAAACTGAATTTTATTTTCGTAGGAACTTGATAAATCTCACAAAGTGCCAAAAATGTTCAGAAAGTGAAGTTCCATCTGTACATACTAAAGACAGAGGTCTGGATGAAACTTCCAGTTCTGGAAGCCCTAGACAGTTGATGCTTGGAACAGGAAAGCGAGACCAGAGAAAATGTCACTTATCCTTGTCTTGTTCATCGTCTTCCTCTAATCATTCACTGCAGCCTATGGGATGTTAGTGTAAGTGAGTCATCTGTTGTTTTCTGCTATGGGGACACTAATGTTCTTGGGAGACCTGTAGGATTTTCACATATGCCACCTTATAGACTGAATTCAGTACTGAACTTAATTATCTCCCCCTTAAGATGGATTCATTCATTCAAGAAATATAAACTTATAAACTATGTACTCTCTCACAGTGCCCATGCAAATTACTTGAATGAAAACTACCTTAACTTTTCTGATGGTGTGAGATGCTGGTTTTATATAAATAAATATATACAGATTTACTTTTATGATGCATACTTCTTTCTATACAAAAATCAAGCACTGTTCTATCCTAAGTTGAACACAATGAACATTTCTGTCTTTTTTTCACTTAACATAATGCATTAAATTTGACTTAGGGTGCTTTCTATTAGCCTAGCCCACATGATATTAAGACAGCAGCAGCTACACACTGCAAGGGAGTGATCCCTGTTCTCCAGGGCCAAGTTCAGTGACTTGTGTCCCAATTGTTCACAGTTAGTCTCTTCTACAGATTATTTGCCTTATCCTTATGTAAGGCCCCCAAAAAAGTCACTCAAAGAGCCTCTTAAAAGGGTTTGTGTGTTTTTGATGTACTCTGAGTTAGCTTAATGGAAGAAATACCAACAAGATATTCTCAAGGGGTCAAAACAACAAAAAACCTTACTGGCAACTTCAGAAAATCAGACAACTTTGGCAAAAGCTTAGAGCAGCATTCAATCAACATAAAACACTTCTGAAAGCATTAGCTTGGCCCATTCAGCTTAGAAAACTCCAAGCCCATCTGATTTTAAGTTACTCAAAACTCTGAGAAGAGAGAATTGGAAGGAGAAAGAGAGTAAGACAGACAAAATATAGAAAGATCAAACATACCTACCACTCCTGGTTCCAGCTGTGTTTAGATGACATAACTTCCAAGAGGAGGTGGGGTCAAAACTTGTGCTTGTCTCATGCTTCGGTTTAAGTAGCCTTTGGCCTTCCTGGGCCCTTCCCCCAGGTGGGAGTTCCTCTCTCATGGCCACTCTGGGGCTGGGCTGGGGCTCCAGGGGTGGGCGTGGAGCATTCCTCCAGTGTGCCAGTGAATGTGAGGATATGCCTCTGGTGAGTAGGTTCATTTTGAGATGTTGAGATTGGTGAAATTTTGAAGGACTGGGACAGGAACTCTGACTAGTTCAGTATTATCTGCATCACATTACGAGAGAGGGTTTTGCCCAAACCCGATTTGAGTTTTTTGATAAGGTAAATTGATTCAGACACTCAGAAAGAGTTTAAAATAAATGAAACATTTTTGAAGGAACAAGAAAGAAAATAATTTGTCTTTCTCTGTGAATTAAAGCATAAGCCTTGTTGTTTGTAATGCCTTGTTGTTGTTTTTCCCAACTAATTTCAGTCAAAAAGTGAGCGTACTGTAGTCAGCTTAGTAAAGCTAAGGTCAGTGGTTGAATCCTGCCAGTCTGTTGATAACTGGAGTGATACCCAAAGAGATTTGTTGCCCACGCTGCATCGTAATGAGCACTCAAAGATGCAGCTTTTAAAAGCAGGAACTTAACCTTAAAACCTGCAATTAAGATTTCCACAGAGACAGCTGTGAAAGATGCAATGGTGTTGCAAAATAAACAAGTTGTAGTGTGTCAGATACATAAAGTTGCCTGAAAGTAAAAGAAAAAGCCAGGACTAAACAAGATATGAATTGTTTTCTGCACTGTAACTCCTCATATGACCTTAATGTTTTGCTATAAATGTGAGCTATTCAGAAAAAGAGACCATGGAGGATCATATTTACAAGAAGTGTTACATTTCATCAAGAGATAAGCATATGAAGCCAGAAAAGAGAAGAGTATATAATGCATTATGTGATGGATATTAGCAGTGGCTGGGATTCTTCCTTACTGTACAATAATAGGAAGAAGAAATCTGTTTCACATTTTAGAATACAATTCAGGATGTTAACGGATAATGATTCGTCTGCATGTTGAATATGTTGTAGGAAAAAAAATATCTGAAAGATAATCATAAAGGATGCAGAAATCAAACAATACAAAGTTGCAAAATGACAGTAATGAGGTTGCTTTAAATCAGTTTTATGTTTAGGTGTCTACACATAGGTGAAACCAATCTTTCCCTGAATGTTCTCAAGGACGCTCAATTTATCCATTTAAAAAACACTCATTTCAAGAGAACAGAAACACTAAACACCCAAAGCTAAGGCACAAGCTGTATCTATCATTTACAGCAACTGCAACTCTTCCTGTGGCAGTCTTCATTGACATAATCAACCGTGTCACTCATTTGATACAAAGTTGGGGATGATGCTCATTGACTACTGTCATTATTCAAAATGAGTGATGTAAAGCCTTGTTTAGCGCACACTTTTCAGATCCTGCTCTGAACACTGAGTTATTAATTTTACCAGAGACTCTTTCTTCTCTATGGTCTCAAACACTAACCAACCAACAAGTCTTCATCCCTGCCAGCCTGTGTTACTGGGGTGCTGCTTTACAGGTGAAGTCCAGCAGAACAAATGGGTTTAGGTGAGCGGTACCTAGATGCACACATCAGGCAAGACAATGGCAGTTCCAGATGTTTTCCATAACATGACTAATGTGAATAAGACTATTTTGTAGACTAAACAAGGGCTCTCAGGCTAATTTTGCTGTTTTGAAGACAGACATCTAAGAATTCACTTCCCAGATGAATAAAGAATGGCAGCAGCAGGCTGCTTCGTGAAGTAACACCAGCAGGGAGCCACGGTGACCCTAGAGCCAGGGAGTGCTCTCTCTATGGGATACAGTCTGCAGGGTCTGAGCGAAGTGGGCAGAGCTGGAGGCTGATAGCAATGTCCATCATCAGCTCCCAACATGGCAAACAATCCATCAGCTCCAGAATACATCTACAGGGTCCCATCAGGTGCAGCAAGACATGGGACAGAGACAGGCTCTGAGGCAAGATACAGAGTACATCTAAGGGATCCATCCATGAGACATCCTTATACCCATAGTATAAGGATGAGGTCAATCCAGGCAGCAGGGCTGGAGACAGGAACCCCTATAATGTAGCCCAGGCAGTGTTTGGAGACCCAAGGCTGAGCTGGAATTTGGCTCCTGGGCATGTGGTCAAAGTGGCAGTGGAGCAGCCAGGTGAGACTGCTCCAGGCCATTAAAACCTATTAGTGCACCCGTGACACAAATTTAATACGCAAGATAATTCTCTTCTGGTTTTCAGTATTGTCCTCCCTCTGCCAAACTTACCTGATTTTTAGATTTTTTCTTCTGAATTCTGGTTATTGCTGCCTTTTTTCTACATGCTTTAATTCCCAAATAATCTTTCTGATGGGTGCTAATTTTTACAGCACTTGCTAGAGTTGAGACCACACTACTGATTTATGGAAAGACTTCATATCTTTTACCACATTAATTTTTGTCACACTATTCCTCCAAATAGCTTGGTGACATTCTTGATGCAAGTATTTAATGGACTAATTTACAGATTTTCCTAGGTCTGAAGAGTTCCTGTGTTCCAACTGGGACACAAACAGATCCCAAGCCGTGGAAGTGCACTGCAGCACATTCTTCCTGCTTCCTCCACTATAGTCTCTGTCCTTCCATCCCTTCCCATTATGTTATCTGAGCCCTGTAGGGGTGCATAAACTTTTGGGGTGTTAACCCTGTAGAGGTGCAAAAAAAAATTGGCTATTGATTTAGGTAGTTTTGAAGCAATTATCATCTGTGAAACCAGGAAGCCCAAAACTGGATATCATGTGTTTTTCCTTTGCTAATGATTTTTGCAGTACCTTCTGGTCTTGACTGACAACTTTGTGTCATCTTTCTACCTCACTGCACAATCTTCTCTTTCATATCATTAATAAAATGTATAAGAAAGCAGGGAGTTTAAAGTGAAACCTTGGGGCATCTCTCTGTTAATGTGCTGGCATTTTTTTAATCCTCACATTTTCTATTTCTTAACCAATTCTGTCAGTTTTATCTTCCTTAGTCTATCTTTAATATTAAAAACAATTTGTGCTACACCTATTACCAACAATTTTCCAATTTGTTCTTTTTTTCTCTTTAAAACGTCTCTCACCTGGTTTAACAGAGACAGCTACAATAGTCTAGATGCTGATATTGATCTAATAAATGTAAAGATGCTAAGCAGCCTCATATTACTGGTGCCTCGTCTTGGAAAAAATTGTATGAAAAGAGGTGGTGTAAGTGTAAGTGACATATAATAAATACTGTCGGTGCCAATGAATCTTGAATTTCTTCCTGATCAGCGTCGACAGTAAGAATGTCTGTACCAATATTTCAGAAAGACTATATCCCATTAGTTAAGGATCTTGGGTTGGGTCATGACAGAATTGTGATAGAAAGTTACCAGACTTGAAAGAATTTCAGCTCACGTGTCCTGCTTTTTAGGGAAAGGAGGGACACTACTATTTAGCTCATTATAAACTAAGGATGAAGCTCTGACTCTACCTTTTGGGATGAAACCAGTCCTAATGGAGTGTATTACACATGCTGTGTAGAAAACTTCTGAATTGAACCATTAATATGAACATAATAGGAAAGATATCTAACATCTAAATACCAGCTCTGAGGTGTGATGAATTTTCCAGCCACATTAAAACTGATCTGTTTTAGCGCAGAGCTTAGGATTCTGACTTGTTTTCTGTGGGTATCTATATGTCACCAATTTTTAAAGAGGATAACTACGGTGATTAGGTGCCTAATTTTCATGTTGATGTAGGCAGGATGAACCTGTCCCTAGACAAATAGGAGAGCTTATCATCTAACAGTGGAGTATCTGTGGATGTTGTTTCACCTCTGAAATCAGATACAAGCTAAACTGTGATTGTATTTTTAGTATCTAACCTTTGATGACTTCCCACTTTAAGCACTTAGGTTCTCATATGGCCGGTTGAGGGTGTGGAACAAAGCCTCATCTGAAGTCAATGGTACAACTGTAGTGGATAATCCCACTGGTAATCCCAGTTCTTTTAGCAAATAAAAGCTCAAGCTATCCCCTTCACAAACAGCTGTGCACCAAAAACATCTGCAAATTTAGTTTTCATGTTGACCTTGATGTAGTGAGGGATGCTTACAGAGGCTCTCACTGTTCTGCTTCCTTTCCCTTCAGCTCCTTCAATTATCCTGCAAGGTCTCCCCCCAATATTGATTTGCAAATGACCTCCTTTTCTGACATGGAAATTATGTATTTCAGGACATAATTGAATACATTTCTAACAGATCTTAAAAGGCATTTTTAGCAAGGTTCTAAAGCCTAGGAATCCTCCCTCCTTGTCTGTGGTATGCTCCATTTGTTGTGACCTATGAGGTACTCCCAGACTGCTTGGTGCCTTCAAGACAATGAGTTTGTTTCCTTTGATTATATCATTCTTCATTAACAAAAGGCTCAGAATTTCACTGGGGCATCAATTCTTTTCATGTTTTGCGAAAGATCCTAAGCAGTTTATTAAAAAAAACAATAATAGTACAGATTAATCATTATGAGGCTGTCTATATTATAAAGTTCTAGAATTCATAAAACGCTATTATTTTCCTGTAAATTCAAATGTGCAGTCTTTATTTATTAACAGTTTTGACTAACTGTAATGTGTGTCACTATTTGTCTTTCTTATCCCCGACTTATGTATAGCCTCACACACTTGGTTTTATTTCAGTCTGAGAGTGACTTAATGGTAAGACCCAGCCTCAGGCTCTGAAGATTGGTGGTGTTGTCTCCTCCAGTCCTTGCCAGCTGCATATCTGGCCAAAGGTATTTAAGAAGGGGGAAGAAAAAGCCCAAACCTGAAAAAAAAAGAGAAAAATATCAACATAGTATGATCTAATCTTATTTATTTATTCAGTGTGAACAGAAGAAGCTAACTGAAATCAAAGATTAAGTTAATTATATTGTTCTCTCAAAACGTTATTTTTTTTTTTTTTAACTTGATTGTACAGATTATATTGTAGTCTCTGTAAAGGTCCTCAGAATCTGGTTTGTATTAGATTAAGAAGCCCATACGTTTTTGACACTTGAGCCATAATCTCTTCTAACACTTCCTTTTTCTTTGATCCAACAAAAGCAGTAAAAGTCATAAATAGTATTTTTTGATGTCTTTAGATTTTTACACATTTCTCTTTTTTTTTTTGCCACAGAAGTGCTTTTGTTTCTGCCTAGGCACATGAAGACCAGTTACAGGATTTAGCATGCTCAAAAGTTGTTAGGAATTTGTCAATGCAATAGGTTAAGGTGAAAATGCTTTACGTAGAAATATACATAACAACATAGCAGAAGTGGATGACAGCAACTGATTTGCCTACATATTATAGAATATTAAAGATCCTATTGCTGCTTGTTCATGGTTTTCCTTTCATAATGGTGTTATAAATATTTCATCACTGAGATAATTTTGTTTTCTCCTTTGTAAAAACCAATTTCACATTCACTGAATCTGTAGAACATTAATTTCTCATCTTTCTACCTCACAAATAAAACCAAACCAAATGCTACCATTTTTTAAAGTTGTGTCACTTATGAATATTGCTTTCTGATGTCATAATTAACATGTCTTCTTGTAGCCCAGGTTATTTAAATCAGGAGACTGAGAAAAAGAATACATACACTTGTGTCCAATAAAGGATCAATCACTGTGAAAGGTACATGTTCAAAC
The DNA here is from genome assembly GCA_013398955.1 of Callaeas wilsoni. Lineage (NCBI taxonomy): Eukaryota > Metazoa > Chordata > Aves > Passeriformes > Callaeidae > Callaeas > Callaeas wilsoni. Next base: position 118,065 of record VWPU01006922.1, read on the forward strand.
CTAACCTCTTAGTTATGTTATCTTCTCATTTGTAGTGTTAGAGTGGAGAGACTTAATGGCCTACATTGTTGAAGACACAGCTGCTTCTCATCAGGAGTGTCCATAACTACACTTAAACAAAAAAAGGAAATCGGATTACTTGTGAAAGTGATTTTGATGCTGTGTTATATACACTGAGTTGGTTTTGGTGGTTTTGGGGTTTTTTTTTGTTTGTTTTGATGTGGGTTTTTTTGTTTGTTTTGTGGATTTTTACAGTGGACATAACTGTTCCTTTAACTGTCTTAGTTCAGTATTATGATTTAGCCTGACAGCTGTTTTACTGATAAGATGATTTTGCAGGATTAATTATTAATGTATTTTATTTTATTTTAGTCATGCAACTGATTGAAATTCTTCACCAGTCATTTGGTCAAAGTCTAAACACTAGAAAAAGATCTGTTCTGAATTAAGGAAAGATTACAGTAAACAATCTGTTTGCGTGTTTCCTTTTAGCTAAATCTAGAATTCAAGGCAAGCAAAGACATCAGCCCAACTCACAATTCTTTTGAAGCCAGTTCTTTGCTATGGGAGGATTTGAGATTGTGGTTTTGAAATATAAAGTTGGAAAAAAATTATGTCAAATGCCTGAAGGGCATAAACTGTAAAGACAAAAGCTTGTATCTAATTTATGAAGTTTGGCAAGTGGTGTATTTTTATGGTCATTTTCTGTCCTTTTTTTTAAAGTTAAAATGTCAAATGGAGTTCTGTAAAGCATAACACAAGTTCTTTCCATTCTCTGGTGTGGATATATTCTGCTTTTTGGGCATTCTTTCACTGTCAATACTTACATCTGTTGTTTAAAATGCTATTCCTGATACAATTGTTTTTTAAATGCAAACCCATATGTGTAATCTCAAGCGAAACTGGTAAATTTTACCAAATGGGCAACCCTAAATTGCATGCCATCTGCAGCTAGTGATGAGAGGACTAAATCCAGTCAGCTGTGATCTTCCACCACTGCATCTATCATTTTGATTGGCTCTAGGGAAATCAACAGCTTTTGGCTTGAACTTTTCTCACCCCAACAGGTTATTATGGACTGGTTGAGACATACTGGCTAAAGAATGAGTTCTTTTATCCACAGCTAGGCTTCAAACTGTTTTCTTGTGGAAACCAGCAGAAAAACTCCAAATTTCAGTAAAGCGAAAGCAGGCACATCCTCTAGCTCTGATTCAGATTTTATGAGGTGTAAGTGTGCACTGAACACTTCATAATTTGTATTTATTTATTCGTTAACTAGATGAACTAATAAGGTCAGAAAACAAGATCTGAGAGCCAGCTCTCAAAAAAACCCCAAACAAACTAAATCACAAAACTGACCATATCAGTGTTAAAATTAATCTTTGGTCTTCCAGCTAGGTTGTTTTCAAGTAGTGTCCTCTGTGCTAGAAGCTTAAGATGCACATTTGTCTCGCTCCTAGAGCATCTGTAAGATCAAATTCCCCATGGAATTTAAGGGAAAGAATGGCTGGTGTCTCTAAATAGCTCTATTTAATGTCTAGGTGCTGTGTTGCTCAAAAATGTTAGAGTTTGAGTGCCTAAAGTACATCTTTTACAATTCAGCTTCAGTTGCCTAGGAAGATTTTTTTAAAGTTCACAAAGTAAAGAATCATTGAAATATGGGAATTTCTAAGATATTCTGAGTGGGAGTCTTAAGGATAACAACTTGGGGATGATGATTTCTAAACTGCATGTGTATTTGATGTTAGATGCTTGAATTATGTTTTTGGTCTATTAAATTGTAGCAGGGCATCTCAGGCCATGCCAAGAGTTTATTTATTGCTTGCTAACCCGTGAGATAACTCAAACAGGACAAGCTGTCTTATAGTGAGTTATTTTGGTGCCATGGGGTTAACACTGGTCTGGCATCTCCCAACTGCCAATAAACATCTCACTGCTGAAGTGAGATCTGGAAAGATAAGCTGGATTTCTGACCAACAGACACCTCACTTTATGACTATAGGAGCGACACCTAACTTCCACAAAGCAGAAATCTTCTACACCTTCCCTGGAAATGCGTGGAGTTTCTCCTGTGGGTAGGGATACCTGCTTTGTGGTTACAGTCCAGGGTTTAAGTGGAAGGACTCTGTGTACATTATTGTGGTTTTGGTGGTAAGTTACATTTGGCTCCTAATCAATATTATTTCTTTTGCTGGCTTTAATATAGATACCTCAGTATCGTGCACTGTTTTATGTTGTGCTGTAATCGACTAGTAGTCCCTTTAGTTTTATACTCTACAGTGACTACTTCTGATTAAGATCTTTCATGTATTATCTCTTGACTGTTTAATAAAAATTCATTTTTATAAGTAGTCCTGATTTGCCATCATAAGAACTTGCAGGCCAGAGTGATTTTTTAAATTTAAGCTGTTGCCAAAATCTGAGGCTGAGGCAGGGCTTGTCTGAAGCTCCCACTCCTCCTACGATATCATTAGATTCCCAATGCTTTAGTTTTCCATGTGTGAAACACAAAAGATATCTTTATTCAACAACAGAATGCTGTGAGAGAAAATAATTTAAAGATTGTGTCTCCTCAAATCCTACGGGAGTCTATTTGGTATGATCCCTATTGAGTACTTTAAGTTTGATATAAGATGTTGAAGATTATAAGATACGTTATGAAAGAAAAGGGAAGAAAACCTAGAAGATGGAAAAAACAGGACAAATTAACTGGGAGATAAAGCATTGTAAAAATATCTTTACTGGCTTTTTGTGGTCCTCTTGTTCACTGATTTTTCTTAAAATCTTCTGCACAAAGACTTAAAGGTCTTTCAACACCAGTCTTTCCATTCCACTTTATTTCTTAGGAAATCAGATGCCTAAACCCTTTAATTTTTTTTTTTCTGCAATAAGTGGCTAAAAGTTCAAAATTGAGATGTTCTGAACTTGCGTTTGTAGAATATCTTGCATAACATTTTCCCATTGAGCTAAGATTCAGTGTGAGTTGTCTCACTTCACCTGATTGCTCAGTGGTGTAGCATCACTCCCAGTCTCACAAATATGTTTTAACAAATGTGTAAATTTGGAGGAAAAGGAAAAATCAATTACAACCAAAATGATAAAAAACCAAATAAAATTGTTGGTAATGTAGGCTAAATTGCTGTGTAAACTTCTCACATTATTGCTGTTACAATTAAAGCCAGAACAAAATCCCCAAAATAATATTGTGAGGCAACAGACAGCACAGTCACTCGTAGAGAGCAAAAAATTCCTTTGTAATAGTTTATGCACAGTTTGCTATCACCAGTGTACTTTGCTAAAAATATATGAACTGATGGCAGGCTCTGACTGCAAAATCCATCAGACATTTGCTATAAGTGTTTCAACATGACTCTGCAAGCAGCAGAAAACTGGAAAAGGCCTTTGCATTTTGAAAAATTTGCTCAGAATAAGGTGTATTATTTTATATCCCCACTTGAAAGATGGTCCCACAGGACCATCACAGTGACTTTTCCAAATTATGTTCTTTCCCTTCAAAGTATTGCTCACTTAGATGTCTGAAGAAAGGTGAGACCTTTCTATTGATTTTTCAAGTGTTTTTTTGCTCGTGTGCATTCTTCAAGACTAATGTTAGCACCCTCTCACAGCTTTGCACCATTACCTTTATTTATTACATTTACCAGAAACATTTCCTCTTTGATTTCCAGTACTGAAAACTGTGAATAGCTGCAACAGCTGGACAAAGATCAGCATTCTCATGCTACCAACTAAAGCCTGCAAAAGTGACATGAAATTATTCTCCAAGTCAATGCTAAGAAATATTTATTAGTATCTGAATTGTAGAAATGTAAATTGATTTTCATGTATTTTCATATTTTCAAAAGGCAAAACCACACCCTTGTGATGTCGACAAGGACTTTTGTTATTGACTTAGGTGAGGATAGGATACTTTTTCTTCATAAGGAGAGATGGAGGAAAAAGGATGAGGGTGCAGGCTTTCAGTTATATTTTATTTGAACTCTGCAGTTGTTGAATCCACAGAACTTGTCTCCACATGCAAAAGATGAAGACTGATTCCTAACTAAACAGGAAATGACATCCAGTCTATGAGAGAAGATGGGTAGGACAGCAAATTTTAGCAAACTGAAAATCTTTTGCTTATGAAAAATCCCCTTGTGTTCATGAAGAGAAGCCATGAGCTGTTGGGGTTTCATGTCAGGGTTCTGTAGCCTCCTGCTACGTGAAACTCAGGTATACTTGAGAGGGATAATGGATGAATTGACACTGCAAGTTCTTGAACAATTATCTTGAAGGAATCTAAGTATTTTAAACTCTCGTTTATTACATCAGTTTTCTGCCTTACAAGACTGACTATACTTAGGGTAAGTATTTACCTTTCAGCTTCTATTTGAAGGCAATTCAACAAACCTACTTTTTTAAAAAAAAAATTATTTTAGAGCTAAATGCTAGCAACAACATGGAAATTGTATTTTCAGGATTCTATGGAGATGTATTTCTTGGCTTCTTATCAATACGGATATCCTGTTTCTGAGCTTTTTGTAGTATTTTATTGTGACAGTTTAGAGTGAAATCCTTCCTTTATCTGTATTTTTGAAAAGAAATATTGAAGACAAACAATAGTTTCCTCTACATATCTGTTCCCTTTTCCTTCTAATTGTGAAAGTTTTAAATAAAGAAAAGAAAGAGAACAGCTTTCGCAAAAGTAAAATCTGCAGTTTTGTTTTCCTAAATTTCTGAAAAAACAGAGTATAATAAGGAGTATATGATTTTACGAAAAATGTGACTGTGTTTTTTTGGTTGTTTGTCTCTGAAGTTTTTCCTTTGGTGGCACATCAGGTAAAATCTACTTTGCATATTTTATTGTGTGTACATGAAAAATACATACACAACCTGCAGTTGTTTCCATGCTTGTGGTGTGCTGCACTCAAGCTGCTCCTCTGAGACAGGGAAAGCTTGCCTTGTCTCCCTAACCTACTGTCAAAGAGGACGTAATTAGGCAGATTCCGTGGTACATTGATCTTTGTTTGGGGCGCACAGAGAAGTGACGCAGTGTGAGCTATAAAGCATGGAAATCCTTTTCCACTCACTTCCATACAGAGGATGCACAATGGAGAACCTTTTAATAGAGTGGCTGAAGTGAAAAGCCATCAGGGTGAATACACAGCTCAGAAAACATAAGAAAGGAAACTGCAGGAGGGGGGCCAAAAAAAAAGAGACCCTGGCTGCTAACTCCCACTGCTTTGTCTTCACTCTCCCAACTTTGTCCACTATAATCTGGATTTTGCCTTTGTTCTTGTCATTGAATATGCCCTTTGGAGTGACCCAATAAGAGTGACCCTTCTGGAGTTCACAAGCACAGCAGATGCCAGCTTGTGCTGCATAATAAAAGGGGATGTTCTCATTGTTGCATTCCAAAGACACTGCTCAAGCTGGTTTGAATAAAATGAGAACCAAGCATAGTCTGCACCAATGCCTCTATCCAAATGAAATAATATTGTCACTGTTTGTTTAAGTGTAATTTTCTATAATGTAGTCTGCACTCCGATTTTTCTGGCTATCTGTACTCATGAGTTCAGGGTCATTCATAGACATTGCAGGTAAATCAATTGTGAATTGTTCCAAAAAACTGGTAGATGGAGAAGACCAAATTCACGCCAGAGGATGTTTTAAAATTTAGTACCATAGATAATAATGACCAGCACCCAAACATGTTACCAGATAGGCACAAAATGGCTGGTATAGACATTGTCACTGGTTCCCCTTCTAACAGTTCTGATCTGTAAGTTCCTTCCCTAGAATAATATTTCCTTACATGCTAGTATCATTTTTAAGTATGAAATTTGTGATTTTTCACAGCCTAGATAGAATAGGGTGAGGAACCACATCAGCAAGATCTAAGAATAGAGGAATAGCTTTTGGCTGAATTAACATTTGCCCATGAAACACTTTATAGCTTCAAAATTTTTGCAGCAGGAATTATCTTACCCACCTTCTGACATCTATAATGTGAATACGTACATGTGAGCTACTATTTGCAAATTTATTCAGTGACAAATGAGAGATCTAGGCACACTCATCAGGTGTGCTCCAGCTGGCCAATTTTAGCTGTCTGCTCCAGGCTGACTGGACTCAAGCCCTAGAAGTGCCTGCTTTTATTTCACTGACTATAAGGTAGTCTATTTCAGACACAGCAGCAAGCTAAGATGCAATTTACTGATTGAAGAGACAGATACAGCTAAAGCACAGTCTGATTAACACTCTCTGCCTTCATGTTTGAACAAAAGATTTACTGAGAAGTAAGAAACTAGCACAAGTGAAGAAATCTTCCTTTGCTCAGTTGAATTCTCTGCTCAGTAAGTCTTACTGACTTAGAATGTATAACTCCTCCTAAACAAAAGAAATAAAAAACCCTAGAAAAATTCAAATGATTTTTGTATTCTGAGCGAGAAAATTCCTTTCCACAGTGGTTTCACAGAGTTTATGCTGTGGGAATACCATGCTGATTTAGCTGTGATTGCACTTTCCACACTCACTGGAGCAGAATGAAGCAGGTTTTGTCCTTATTTAGTCCAAATTGTATTTGTTCATATAGTCTAGTCATGTTGTCCTTGTTTTCAAAAAGGTTTCATCTCTGTCTGGAAATGTTTCTCCCATTATTTTGCAACTCTCTTAAGAAATGTCTAGGGAATATTTCCAGGTCTTGGAGATCTGTTATGCTTCAGATGTTCTAATTCCTTGATCACCTGTTCTGGCTGAATGTTACCTTCTTCGATATTTTTTCTTCCTCTCCTGGGAAATTTATGTCTGTTTCTGACATCCATCCCAAAACCTTATGTGTGAACACAGAGGCAAAGAATTCATTTGATTGTGCTTTAGTTATGTCTGTCTCTTCAGTCAGTGAATTATCCAGGCTGGCTCTTAGAATTCTTCCAATGACCTCTTGTTCAATATGTTCTTGAAGAAAAAAAACCCTTCGTTATTTATCTTAACCTCTTCCGCAATTTTCCTTTCATTTCACATCTTTCCTATTCCTAGCAGATCGCTGTCTTTTCTGCTGTGTTATGTCAGCTCTTCAGTTATAGTCAATCTTTTAATACCTTTCATCAGCCTCTTTGTGGTCTTTAAATAACTTTTGTACTGATTCCTTCAATTTCATTGCTAGTTTGGTTTGATTTTTTTCCCAGATACTAGATAATTCTGATAATGTCAGAGCACACAGTTTGAGTACTGTGTGCAGTTCTGGGTCCCACAATTTAAGAAGGATGTGAAGGTCCTTGAATGTGTCCAGAGGAGGGCAACAAGGCAGGTGAAAGGACTGGAAGGAATGTTATATGAGGAGCAGCTGAAAACTTTGGGCTTGTCTACTTTATAGAAAAGGAGGCTGAGGGTAACCTCCTTGCTCTCTACAGCTTTCTGAGGAGGAGAAGTGGAGAGGAGGAGCTGATCCTTCCTCCCTGGCATCCAGTGATAAAATACATGGGAATGGTTCAAAGCTACATTAAGACATGGAACATTAGGAAGCACTTCTTTACCAGGAGGGTTGTCAGACACTGGAACAGGGTTCCTAGAGAAAAGAAAAGAACCAATGGTTCTTGCTCCAAGTCAGTCAAGTGTTTAAGAGGCATTTGGACAATGCCTTCAATAAAATATTTTAACTTTTAGTCAGCCCTGAACTGGTCAGTCAGTTCGACTAGCTGATTGTTGTATGTTCCTTCTGACTGAAGAGTCCCATTCAGTTCTATTCTATAATTTATTCATCAGCATTTACCAATTCTACATTGGCTTTTAATTGTTTTATTTCATTTGATTACACAAAACACGCAAACAATCTTAAAATGTGCATGGTGGACTGTGTGTATCTCATAAGCGTAGTGATGCTATTTCTCTCTTCACCACTGTGTTGCAGTGATCTTAGACAAAAATCCCATGGGCTAGGCATAAGACAGACTGTACATCCATAAGTGGCAAAGTAGTAAAAGTGAGAGATTGGGCTGGCAGACCTTTGTCACATAAAAAGGTAGTTCATGGCAGTCATTGCACCTCATTCCCTCAGAGCTGAAGGATTAAGTGCTCTAATAATCAGCCAAGAAACATACATAGCATGTTTTATAAAACTGCCTCACTTTTCTCAAGGATGCTCTGGAGGTATTTAGGCTGAGTCACTGTAACCCTGGTGACTACTGCCGCTGGTATCCAACTATAAAAGGAATTTTTCTAATAACTTAAATAACTATCTGGAAGCTGTGCTCATGAGAAAGTGAAAAGTGGTTCTGAGTATGAAATAGTGTCTCCACACATGATTTATCACTTCTGTTCTTATGCAGCATAGTCAGATATGGCCCAGAGCCTCCTAGAGCTTTATTCTGAGGAAGTGGAGAACTTGGAGCACAACAGAAGATACAGTTTTCACGCCAAGCGCAGTCCACACAAGAGAACTGGAGAATGAGTGATTGCAGATATGACTTCACCAAAAATCTACAGCAACATCTTTGAACCTAGAGTTTTTGTTACAAGTCAAAAGTTTTTAGTCGGGAGGTTCTCGAGCTTTTAATTTTTGAGAGAGAAGCCAACATTTCCCATGGGGAAAGAAACAACATAATCTTCCAACTAATTTTGGTTGTAAGAAACGTTATGTTTTTGTAAAGTGCTTTTAGACCATCAGATAAAGGTCGCTGGGGAAGTGGAAAATGTCATTAAGAAATTCACTGACTTGATTTTCCACAGGTTTAGGCCTCATTTGCTGGCTAAACACTACACTTCTTTGTCTACAGCGAAGTCTGTACAAGACTCTAAATTAAATTAGATTGTGTATTCTAGTTCTCTGTTGGTATTAAGGTCACACCAAACTACATCTATAAATTACCCAGGCACAGTCAGTTCTTAATGCAGCCCCCAAGGACACTCCAGTGCAGTGGCGTGAAGAGAGGATTTCTCTGGCTTAGCATTAGGCATAATTGTTCCAGGCCATGCTTTCCCCCGAGCAGTCTTACAATACCCCCAAAACTGAGGACAATCCACCTGATGCAATCCTTCCAAACCCCTGACTTGCAACAGCTGCTACAACTCTTTTCAAATCCAGCCTGCTCCTTGCTCTTCCTGTGACAGTGTTCAGACTGTTTCTATCCCCTTGATGCTCTGAAGCTTCTCTGAAAGAAGCCCTTCTACACTGGTTCTTTTCCTTTCTATATTGGAGATAAATCTACCTGCTGAATATGGGAGGTAGAGGTCACCAGTACCCACTAAGAAGTGAATGAGTTGAAAACATTTATTACTACATAATTTCTGAAATTGGCAGTATTGCCAATCTCTGATAAATCCAGAGGGACTGGGTTATGGGGAACATGCTCTCAGGAGTACCAGCTAAGTGAACCTTCCAGAGAGAATTCACTCAAACTAGGCTGGAGGGCACTCTGGCACTGACGAATTAAAACTGGAGGTTATTCTGCTCTTGACGTTGCCCTGAGAAGCTCTGAATAGTATAGTAAATGAATCCAGAAAGGTTGGATTTAGGAGTCAGGCACATAAATACTTCTTAAGAGCTTTTCTGAGAAACTCAGTGCCGATAATATATGAAGTAAAGTAGGAATCCAAAACCCAAGCTAGTGCTGTAAATGCTTAGATATTCCACAAACAACTGATGTATTCTTTATGAATAGTCCTTGATGCTGCAAGTCACATGGTCTTGTTTAATGCTCTGAACTAAAATACACTATCAGTTTCACAGTGAAAAAGTCTTCCATTAGGAAATGTAAATTCATGAAACTCTTCCAGTGCAGGCTGGATTTTACAGTGAAAGAGAAACTCACCTTGACATTTCCAGTAATCAAAGGATCTGATTATTTATCTACAATGTCAGAAATAAAAGTTAAAGACATTTTTTTCTGCATTTTCTTCCATAGCCCAGTGAACACCACAGCAGATTTTTACTAGCTGTGGGGGTGAGTACCCTCTCTTCATTTATACTAGCTTGTTCCTTTCTGTATGGATAATTAAATAATCATTGGAATGGAACTACACTTTGGGCAATACAGATATTTCAGAAACTTCACTGAAAAATTCCATACAGCTTTAATAAATAGTCTTAAGTGTATTAAATTGGCCAACTCTTGCAGTTCAAATGTTAATTTTGGCCAGGCTGAAGTCTCTTTTTTGTTGGTCCTAGAAAATACTGGAGCAAATTGGAATTAGTTATTATCTTTGTTTCACCTCTGGGATTTTTCTGATTATTTGATTTGTTCTACAGTAAAGGAAATCTTTGTATTTTTTTTCTTTTTTACTTAATTCATCACTAGGATAATGAATAGTAAATTTCTAACACCAGTTTTCTCCCCTCATTATCTTCAAAATATTTCATTGTGGGCAGATTAGATTTAACCCAGCTTCATCTCTCTTAAGGTTCTCTGTATCTATCTTTTTAGCAATAGCTGGGGAAAATGCCAAGCACTCTTAACTACTGTGTTTGCTTGGAAATTGCTTCACTGGCACTTGTCTGGGAGCACAGAAGAGGCATAACCTAATTGATCCATAAAGGTGAAAAGAAGAGCTGTGTAATGCAAAATATATTTTTATGGTAAAAGGAATTGGAAATGCAATACACATTAAAAGTAGGAGGAAGATGTTTTTGCAAAGCTAAGGCTGACATTTAAAGTTTAGAAAATGAGGAAAAAATCAAAATTATGGGTGGCAGACACTTTCCTGCTGTGATTGAGTCATGTAATCATAGAATGACTTGGGTTGGAAGGGACCTTAAAGATCATTTAGTTCCAACACTCCTGCCATGGGCAATGATATGACCCTGGACTGGACTGCTCAAAGCCCCATCCAGGCTGGCCTTCATGAGGGCTTTCCCCTTAGATAAAGTCTTCAACTTACCACAGGTGATTTGAAGAGTTACAATATCTGGAGTTTAGTAAGCAAAAGAGGTTAATTCCATACTACTGTAAATAGTGAATATGCAATTTACCTTACAAGGTGCAGAGAAACTGTCCTAATCTTTATTCCCCTGGTCTTGTGGTTGCAATAAAATAACAGTGCCTGTTGCAATCAGGAGGCAGAATTTTATTGAAAAACCAAATTTACTATTCTTGCTGATGAGTTGCTGATGACTGTTAGAGCACAGACCATGAAGTCGCTCTCTGGGACCCATACCCACCAGCTAACACAAGTCAGAATTACATAGGACAGGGAGCGTAATTCTGCCTAAGGCCCATTAAAGCTTGTAATGAGGAAAGGAATCCTTTCTATGAGGAATCAGTGGTTTATTACTACTGCACAAGAGGCAAAAGAAATGGAATTACTAACAAGATGGAGTGAAAAAAAATGTGAAATAACTCTGGACCTTCAGATCTTTACACTCAGTTCACTATTTTAACTATTTTTGACAGTATAGTGCTAATCATCAATTTGCAACTACAAAGAAAATCCCTCCCAACGAATTTTTCATCTATTTTTCCTTTCTTTTATTCCTTTTTGTCTATTTTTTTTCTCCCACTAACTTATGGGTAACTGTGTTATCTGTTGGTGACAAAACGTTGGCAGCAAAGGGGCTGCAGGGGTGGCTTCTGGAGACAGACAGGAGCTCTCTGGTGCCAGAGACAGGCAAGCCCAGCCAAGACCAGCAGAGCTACCACAGGGCATGGCTAAGCCCCTCAGCCAAGACGGTGCCACTTTGGGGAAAGCACGCTAAAAAAAGGGCAGCCCATGTCAACCCATCACAATGGGACAATGTGCAACCTGCAATGATGTATTTTCTTCTTTTTGCACCTTCAGCCCTGAATATGTATCACCAGAAGATTTGAAGAGTTGAGGTGACAAAGTGATCCTGGAATCTTCAGTGCTGCTGGAACATGAATCTACATCTTAGGATGTCACCCAATATAATACTGTTTTTGGAATTTGACTTAGTTCATGAGATTTATGCCTGCTCCCAAGTACTCACTTTATATTTGTGCTAATCTCTGGGTTTGGGTTTTGGTTTCTTTTGTTTTGTTTTTTGTTGTTGTTTTTTTTTTTAACGAAGGTTACTAAAATGGTTCCAATTACCACCACAAAAAGTGGTACTGATATTACTGAAAGAATGGCAAATAGCAGTGAGAAAACAGGAACAAGCTACTGGAAATCTCAAGTCCACCTTTATGACAGCAGCAAATTAATGTGGAACAGGACACAGATCTGTGTGGCAACCTCAAGCTCCCTCATCTAATTATTGCAGGTTGACTCTGTAACAGCTTTCTGTGTAGTTTAACTTTAAAATGAACATAAAATGAGCCCGCCAACTTGGAAGTTAATCTTCTGTGTGAAATAGATGTATTCCTGCTTAAGAGCAGTGGCATCATTCTTTATAAATTCTTCCACAAACAGACGATATGAAATGTCAAGGGGTTCTTTAGACTAGAAGAGAAATCCTTAACGAGATCCAAAGCCTGAAGGTAATGCCGCACAAAATAATGGAAAAAAAATTTTTAAATCTAATCTTTTTGACAATTCCAACAGAGGTTTTTCAGTTCTAAAAAGCCTCTTTCAGGGAGCCTATAATAGAAAAACTTCAGTAATAGAAGCTTCTGTTCTCATCAGGAGAAGTAAGAAGATAGAGTAGCCCTTCTTTTTTGTGTGTGTGTGTGGTTGTTTGGTTTGGGTTTTTGGGGTTTTTTTGGTTTTTGGTTTTTTGGGGTATTTTTTAGTGTTTTTTGGTTGATGGGTTGTTTTTTATATTGTTTTGTTTTGTTTGTTTTTCCAAGAAGGAAAATATTTCTTTACCCATTCAAAAAACCCCAACATTTTATAGGAAGAAAACATCATATAGTAAAACAAAAGCAAATTTATAAAATATTAATAGAAATGAATAATAGTAAAAGATATCACCTGTGATCCATCTTGGCAATTAAATGGCAAGAAGAAGGTACTCCATTGCTGATCTTTCCTGCTGGTGAGACCTTCCTCTCTTGAGTATCCAGGTCATGAGGATATTGTTCAACTATTGTGTGTGCTCATCTATTCCCTCTGTGAGAGCACCACCCAGAGGTTCGGCTCCCTCTTCTAGGAAAGGAGGTGTCTGTGGACTTATGAAGAGATCTGATGTTTTGTGTAGATGCTATTGATGTAGGGCCTGGCCTAGGCTCCTGGCTTTTGTTGCTTTCTCTCAAGTATTCATTGTCATAACTGCCTTCATGCTGCATTCATTCTTGATCAGGTAACCAACTTATATTTTTCAACACTATTTCTTGTAACTACTGCAATGCAGGACACAGTGCTTCCATTCCTGTGTTTATCTGAAAGAAGTTTCCAAAGTACACCTGGGAGAGGAATGATGATATATGGGGCCGGAACTGAGTCCGTATCACTGAAGCTTTATGTCTTTATTCCTGAATGGAGACATATCTTATCTTTGCTTTTCCTCATCTAATGGATGCTGTAATGACATGGGTCACCATATTCTGATAAAGAACACCACTCCAACATTTCAGGATGGATGTTTCAACCAAAATGTCACAAACTAGAAAGCATTGTACAACATTTAGGTAGATATGGCCTAGGACAGCTTAGTTTCCCTCCCTTGTCAAAAGATGCTGATAGACTTTCCTTAGGAACACCTCTGTCTTCCTGGAGTTCTCGGAGAGTTTTGAACTGCTCTTATTCCTGTAGAGAATTCTCCCAAGGCCTGTTAAGTGACTGCTTTTGAAGAGACTTACACAGAATAAACTCAAAAGGTGAGATCTCCAACTCTTTTTGTTCTGGATCAAAAAACCGAATTCCTTTCTGAAAAAAAACCAACAGAGTAGACAACTGTAGTTTTTGTTATTTTTACAATAATAAACATATTAAATTCTGTGTGTTGCATAAGGATGAGAAGCTACATATTCTTCCAGACAAAATTCTCCTGATTTATGACAGTCTGTAAATTAGTCTGGAGAAAAGGAGGCTGATGGGAGACCTTATCTCTCTCTACAGCCACCTAAAAGGAGGTTGAAGTGAGGTGAGTGTCTCTGCTTCTCACAAGTAAGAACTGATGGGACAAGAAAAAATATACTCAACTTGTGCCAGGGGTGGTTTAGATTAGATATTAGGAAAATTTTTTTCATCGAAAGGGTTGTCAAGCATTCGAACAGGCTTCCCAGGAAAGTGGTTGAATCACCAACTCTGCAAGTATTAAAAAGACATGTGTAGACATGGTGTTTAGGACTTGAAAGTGTTGTTAGTGGTTGGACTTGATGACCTTAAGGGTCTTTTTCAACCAAAATGTTTCTGTGGTTATGTAGTTCTAATTCACACTTCTCACACATTCTCTCTTCCTAATATAGTAATTTTTAAAAGTTTCTGGCCTTATACAAAGTATTGTTTCAGTAGAAAACTATAGATATGAGTTATCTTGTCTTGCGCACCTGTACATCAAGGGGTGTACATATAATGGGTTTTTAATTAGCATCCATTTCTAGATACTGCAGCACGTGCGCGATAGACAAGTCTGCGGAGCTACAGCTCCGCTGGACATAATCATAATGCATGTGCCAGACTTCAGTGCCACCTCAAAGCCTTTGCTTCCATACAAAGTAAAGACAGCACGAAGTAGGAATACTTGTGACCCTGCAACCACAGAACTAACAAAAGGAAAAGGGAAAGCCCTTTAAGATAGAAGCCAAATTAAATATAATGCTCTAGATGTGATTAATAATGGCATTTGTCGCTATGAAAAATACAGTAGATGAAATTATTCCCTTATTTACCCATGAAGTGATGAGGACAAATTTTTGTCCAATACTGTTATGGAATATATTCTGCTGTATTGTGTTGTGTATAACTAATTCCCAGAACATGGTATCATACTGTGTTACGAATGAGTGGGAAGGGTTGCAAATGAGCTGGCATGCAGTGGCTATGGAAAAGTCCTTTCTTTTGAATTAAAATTGTCAACAATTTATTGTTCCTTGTCTACTCACATACAATTAAAATAGATGAAAAAGCATGATTTTAGATAAAAATAAAATATTTTAATAGAGATTTGGTGTTACAAACACATCTGTAGTCACAAATGCAGCCTAATTATTCAATTAAAAGATCCTTTAAATATCAATCTATACATAATAACTGTTTTAACATATTTTAATTTTTTCATCTTTTATTGTCCATGAGATATACTTGACACTTTCTTTACAGTTTTTTAAGTCTTTTTGTTCACAGAGGGGGTGCGGCTCAATGCTTGAGCTCGCAGGGACAGGCCCTAAGGCTAGAGTTTGCAGAGACAGCATGAAGAAGGTGCAGTGATGAAAACATATCAGGCCGTCTCTACAGGTATCACACAGCTGGGTTGCGCGTGCAGCAAGAAATTCTACATCATTCTCACCGCAATTGTTTTGGTGCTCTGCCTGTTGCTCAGTAATCCTCTGCAATGGGTTGCCAGATACCTCTTCTGGCTGATTTACCTCTTTTTTTTGCCATGATCACCCTCTGACAGATCCATAGCAAAACCATTGGGGAGTTTTTCTGAAGCACGGCTCTATACTGCTTTATGAAATCCTTTGTGCTCACGTCATTTTAATAGTCTATGAGTCTGTATGATAACCCTTTCCTTAGGATGGAAGAACTAACACATTGTGCGTCCCTCTGCTTTCATACTTTTGCTTTCATACTGGGCACAGCCTACAGCTCCAGGGCCTGACCCATGAGCCTGTTCATGCCTTGGGCAGAACCTGTTCTGTGAACCTTGTGACTAGCTTAGACAGCTACTCTGACATGGCTCCCCAGAGTACCAGTGAGGAGAGATTAGTTCCTCCAAAGCAGCTGAGATAGACTCCTGCTCTGATTTGAACTCAGGAGAATCTCATTTTAAATGGTGAGAGAATCATTACTATATTTACCTTGAATTACTTAGTTATATACTTGGAGTTACATGGTACTTACCTATAGTCTGAAGACTCAGATAAAATCTCTGAGAGAGTAATGAAAATGCAGGCTCGATGGCTTTGTTTCCTTAATAACATAATAAATTTTCTTTAAATAAACACTCAGAGAAAAAGCATATTTATCCAGAGAATTGCACAGTAAGAAGGCCTCCTTTGAGCCTTTTTTCCTCCGTGTATTCAGGTATTTTATTTATCAGAAGTTCTGGCTTAATGCAGATTGAATAATAGAAGGGAGACAAAAAGGTGTTTTTATTCCACTTCTGCAACTGAAGAGAAAAAACAAAAGACACTAAAAATGAAGAGGAGACAGAGATTAAATGGTGCCAATTCAGGATATGGGGAGCAAGGAAAGAGAAGGAAGTAGAGCAGATAGGAGTGAGAGATTAAACAATGAACAGAATCAGACAACATGGCTAACTGGTTCTATAAGGATAAAACATGTATACCTCAATTGCATATAAGCTTGGTTAACCTCTTTATCCCTATAAGAAACTTGTTGTCTTAAGGTTGTAAATGATCACAGCTGAGGAACGTATCCATTAGAAAATCACTTTCTGACAATATGTTCCACATGTTGGAAAAAGTTGAAGACCCTTGCTAGTGATAATATAATGGACTTGGAAACTACACTACAGTGACTAAAAAGGAAATAGCTGTAAATAAAAAGTACAAATGGCTGTGCTGGAGATGGGGATGCCCACAAGATCAGTCTGTCACAAGGATGGGCAAGTTGCATTTTTTTCTCCATCGCAATTTTCTCAACACCTCCATCCTTTCCCAATCCATAGATCTACAGGTTTAGTTTATGTCAGAAGTCATAACTTTTTTGTACTTAGCTGATTCATTGTGAATACCCCTATTTTGATGGTAAAGAATTTGTTGCAGTTATACAGTTAGGATGTGATTTTGTGAGAATCTTTCCTTGGAAAGATGAGAGGGAAGTGTGTGTATATGCAAGATGTTTGCAAGGTTACGCTTAAGCCCAAATACATTGACTAAAATATAAAAAATTTCCAAACTTTTTAAAAAACCAAATTAGATTGAAGAAAACAGTAGGGTTTAGAATGCTTAAATTCTTATTAGAAATACAGATTGTCTGTGACCTGAAGCTCTTATACGAAGGAAAAAGAAAATTTCAGAATCAGATGGGGGATAATTGGTGAGTCTCTCTTTGAGTAAGAGATCCCTTTGATATCAGAAGTAGGCTCCTGGTAACTCTTCCTAATCCATAATATTGAGAAAGATTTCACAATGGGGCCAGGGACTGCCAAGTCTACCATCAAAAACAAAGGTCAAACAACCCAACTGAATTTAACACTCTATTCCACATGATGATATTTTGGGGTTTTTTATTTTATTTCTATGAAGACCTATTATTTTTATCTTTGTCAGAATAATCTGTTCTTTACTTTTAAAATGTTTACTGGTGTGACTGGATGACTGATTTCCTTTTATTGCTAGTCAAATTACCAGTATGTAAGTAGTGCTGATAGGATGAAATCTCTTCCCAAGAATTTTTAAATGTTGAATACAAATAAAATTCTAGGCAAAAGTAGCTTTAAATGAGAAGAGAGGGTGAGGGTTAAGAAAAGCATTTTCACTTCTGTGTCTTTATAGCTTTTTGGGAAGTGCTCGTGACAATTTGCCTGTTGAAGGTAAGTATATACAAGAAATTTCCTACAAGTCACATTTCTCTACTGTTATGTTGTGAAACCCCATTTGTAAAATCAGTATTTGCAAGTTCTAGCAGTGATCGTCTACCTAAGCCATTGTGACTTTGAATGCAGTATTGACTCTGTTAGACTGTTTCTCAACATACAAAAAGCTAAGATATTGAGAAAAAAATTGCTGAAGTAATTATGACAATCTGTAAAGATAAGCATACACCCAAGTCCTCAGAACTGATTTCTAGTTTTCTAAGAGTTTGTAATCAGGTAAAAGAAAACCCAGTTAATAGGCATGAAGGGTCACAGTTAGCATTTCTGCAGAAACTTCTGTTCTTGGTTTCCACTGTATTTAACTTTCGGCCATCCGATTGTAATGAGGCTGAAAAGAATAAAAACTGAAAAAAATAGTAGGAAATGAAGCTGGTTTTGTCCCTATCAGTGTGCAGGGCACTGATGCGCATATATGAAACAGAAAATTTGGGGTAATTTGAGGGGCAGAACTGAGGATAATAGCTTCAGACATTTCTAAAATCTAGAATGATTTGTTGTTGTTCAAATGCTTGAACATTTAACTCAAAAAATTTTTCAAGCCTCTCTGAACACACAAAAGAATTGTCTCCTGCTCTGGTACATTTGACTCAACATGCATTCTCAATTTTGCTGCAGTTGTTATATAAACAGCTTCCATTTTGTTTTGATGTCTCTGTGGCTTTGAGTAACACATTTATTTTAGCTTGGGTTTTTTTGGAAAGCTATTAAAAAATAAACTAACATAAAAGCATTACAATCAACTCTAAGGAAAAACTTTGTTTCTGTCAGGGTGTGGCATTCATTTTTCTGACAAGCTACCACCCGTTGAAATACAGGGATCTCAACCCATCATTCACTCCTATTTTTATCTCATCTTCAGTTTACCTTCATCTGGTCTTCAGCTTTTGCTGCTGTATATATATGTGATAAAGTGGTGATGGGAAAACAATAGGGCAGTAGAGCCAAGACAAAATGGATTTATATCACTGGCTCAAAACTCTGGTGAAGTTTAAAACATCTTTGAATGAAGTACTTAAATCTGCCAAGCACTTTATTTTTTTTCAGATAAAATATTTGCATTCTCTTATTATAAAAATAAAAGTTTTCAGCTCCATATTTAATCTAGCACATTTCTGGTGTTATATCTGTGTTATAAGAGGCCAGGCTGATTACTGCAGATACACCACTCTTCTGTTTTAGGGACCCAGGTTGGCATTACTGCCAGCTGCAACTCTGCACTCTGTGGACTGTGGGACACTCTGGAAGCTGTTTAGGAATTATCTTCATTGCACTCAGTTGCATATGCCAGGTATTGATACAAAAGTAGTACAGTAGTACAAAGTTTTCCCTCTAATGCAGATGTGTGAATCTTAAATGGAAATACACCGTCTTCTGTGTATTATGCATTATGCCATCAACAGTTGGACAGCACTGTCTGCTAAACATCAAGGTAAAGTGTGAATTTTAAAGTTTTTTGTTTGATTGGTTTTTTGTTTTTATTTGTTTGTTTTTTTCCCGCTTTGTTCTTTGAGATTGTCTGTGTCAAGCCAGTAAAAACTTATCCCTTGCCTATCCCTCTCAGTGCTCAGAAAATGGTACATCTTTCTATAGGGCTCCCTTATAAAGGTATAAGAACAGGAGACAGAATCCCTGCTATCAGCCATTTATTTTTTTTAACGTGGTAGAGCAATGTTCAGTTCAAGCAGTTAGTTTGTTATTTCTGCTCATTGGAAAATCTATAGCGGTTGACAACTGATTTCTAATATAGTTATCGTCAAAAAATCTGATAAATTGTACGGAAGAGTTGATCTCAGTATTATCGTGGTCCAGTTTCAACTATAGCCTGTACTTCTTCCTATGCTATGATGACTTCTTTATAGGATCATTTCTTAATGTGCATGATAGTAGATATGCACTTAGACTTCTGCATTACATTCAGAAATAGAAAAGAAAGAAAATACTGCAAAGTGTTATTAAAAAGACATAGAAGTGGAAAAAATAGCTATACAAGAAGTTAATCTCATTTCCACTAAATAATTCCAAAAACCACTATAGCTGATTTTTTACACTTTCAATACAAAAACAACTTTAATGAAGCAGAAGAAATCTATTTGTGAACAATAGTATAAGAATAGAAATAACAACCTATGCTTCTGAATTCTGGTTCTTTTTTTACACCAGTGAAAATTCATGAATCCTAAGCAATTATTCCTAGCAACTGAGCAGAAATTTAGAACAGTTATTTCATAAGTATTTAAGTAAAAATACAGATGTACAAATTTGCCTAGTTAAGAGTCGGAACTCAGTTTATATGTTTACAATTAATTTGAACTATGAAATTGTTAGGTATCTAGTTAAAACTAGTCATCTATCTTCACCATAGTTAATGATGAGAGATGTCTTTCTAATCTTAGATGCCTTTCATAATGGAAATTGTTCTCTACAGAAGCTGAGAGAAAACTGATTATGCAGTCATAGTTGTATAAATATATATATACAGGTATAAATATGTGTTTTAGACAAAGAGAGATTTTTTTTATAGATATTCACATGAATTCATGGAGTAGAGTATAAAGTGACATATACATCCTAACATTTTTTCCAATCTGACAGTGCCACCTTAAAAGCCAGGAATACTGGGTGACTTGCTGCAGTAGGGTATAAAGGGAAGTCTACTTTGATATTTCTCATTGGTGTGATGTCTAGAATCGTGTGGACCAGATTCTCCCTCTGGGTGTCCTAGTTCTACTGATTCTTTCCCTTCAACTGTCTTTCCTCCTCTTGTACATCTACCTGTCCGCTTCCTCCAGGTGCCTTTTTTCTTTTATCTTGAACTTTCTAAAGCACAACAAGAGAAAATGCCTTGCTACTCAGCTGGATATTGCTCCCTATATCATGCACTCCCTTTCTGCTTTTGAATCATATGCTGATTTCAGCTGAGATAAATTTCTTCATGGTAGCCATCATGGGACTATGTTTTGAATTTCTGCTGGAAACAGTGTTGACAACACAGGGGTGATTTTGTTACAGCTGTGCTTGCACAGAGTCAAGGCCTTTTCTGCATCTTACCCCACCCCACCAGTGAGTAGATTGGGGGTGTGCAAGAAGTTGGAAAGGGAGTTAGTTGGGACAGCTGACCCCCACTGACAAAGGGGATATATATTCCAGACCATATGGCATCATGCTCAGCATCTAAATGTGGGGGAAGAAGAAGGAGAGGGGCTTCCAAAGGGATGGCATTTGTTTTTCCAAGTCACCTTCACATGTGATGGACCCCTGCTTTCCTGGGGATGGCTGAATACCTGCCTGCCTGTGGGAAAACATCACACTGAACATGCTTTTCCTTCCTTGCAAGAGTATGAGGATCAGAATTTTCTCTTCTGGTGGGCATTATATTCATATGCTCTTGTTAAGATTACATTCAATTTGGTACTAGAATGGTGTTATCTTATTTCCTCATTGCCCTCTGTAATTTGTCTGCTTAAATTCCTATTTTTATCATCTTGTGATGTTTCATATTGTTACATTTTTATCTCATTGAGTGCATAAACCCTTGAACACCTACCTTCTTATGCAGGTTCATGGATAGACAAAGATTCCATCACTTTATGTAAAACTAGAATGTTTATGTTTTCTGCATTAGAAAGGAAATATTTTACTAGCTGATGAAACACTGTTAGAACAGCTTTGCATGTATGCCTGCAAATATTTGTGTCT
This sequence comes from Callaeas wilsoni, assembly GCA_013398955.1. Taxonomy (NCBI): domain Eukaryota; kingdom Metazoa; phylum Chordata; class Aves; order Passeriformes; family Callaeidae; genus Callaeas; species Callaeas wilsoni. Next base: position 139,375 of record VWPU01006922.1, read on the forward strand.
CTGACCAAAGAACTTGCTAGTATGTGAATAAAATTAGCTTAATGATTTAGCAAAACAAGATTTCGGGAGTTTATATAGTTTCAGTAAAACTGCAGGTATCCTTTTATCTTGTTAAAAATGAAAAGGCAGCTAGCTCATATAGAACTCAAAGCAAGAAGAAAATGCCATTTGAATTTAGAATATGAACACTATCATTCAAGATACACTGAGAATAAAATTGTTAACCCCTGAGGGAAGAGGTTGAATGGATGAAGACTACTTGGCACAGCAATTGGATACATGAAGCATGAAAACATGACATGGTATTAATTAGAGGGACAACAGCAACTAGTTCGAAGCACAAAAATGGTCTTCAATTGCTGATTTGTTATCTTGTGTCTATTACTTTTAATTAGCATTTCATAATGTTCACGATTTTGTGTTGCTTTGTTTCTCTTAATTATATAGAAATGGATGTATGACATGCTTAAAAGCATTTGCTTTACAGAATAAAAAACTCCCTATGCTCTAGCTCTGACATTCATGCCCCAAGGAAGGCATTATTTGTTGACACGGGTTGTAAACTACTATATTTTTGTTGCAGACTATTTGATGTGCAATGTATTTTTCTTGGAGGTGGTGAGCCAAATATCATGCAACATCCATATTTTCACATACAGGAAAACTGTGCAAACTGGTTGAGAAATGCCAAGCGCAGATGCACATAAACTAGAAAATTGTTTTTCATGTATTTATATATATATATATATGTATGTATATGTATTTAATCTTCCCATGTATGGCAGAAAGTATCAGTAGTGGGAATAACATAAACAATGATTGGAAGTGCAAATAGTTTATAAAACGTAACCTTACCCCGGTACATCTGCTTAAAATACAAAAGAAATTTTTGAAAAATGTAGTATTTTAGTTAATGATAAAAATTAATGATAAAATAAATGTAATAAATGATAAAAGACTATTATAAAAACACCCTTATGAAACACCCTAAATGGATGGAGTGGGCACATTGATAAAAGAAATGGGGCAGAACAAAAGCAATAAGCATTTAGGTCAGCAGTGACTGTTCTAAAATAATTTATTAGGAAAAGAACAGAAAAAATGGGGTGAATAAATCTATAGAATGTGTCAATCACAAAAAGTATTGAATTGCCTTCTCAGTTGAAGTACGCCAATGAAGTCATAAGAAACAATTAGTAACTACACATAGATACCCATCTAGATAAAGATGAAAGTAGAGCACTCAGCAAGTATGAGTCAGTGAAAAAAATATGTAAGATGCATCTTTGTTTCACAAAAGCTTTGTTTCACTTTGTTTTCACAAATTTCTGACTAATTCACAAGACAATAAAAAAATCACAATAACTTTGGTGTTGAAAGATTGAAATACCTAAATTCTACTAAAATTTCCTTTCACATGAATGCAGATAAATCCATTAATTTCATCTGAAATTTATATGACAGATCATGCCAGAAATGGCCAATAACCTCACTGGGTTTTGCACCAGGAAAAGAAAAAAGCCACAACATTCTCTTCTTGTAACATTAAAAGTTCTTGTTCAGACACTTTAGATGACTGGTATTCACTTAAATACATTGGATATTTAAATATTTATTTTTTCAAGTGAAGAACATCCTCTTTGCTATGTGCTGTTTCATTCAGAGACAACAGAAGGCCCTCAGGAATAAGTTGTACCTTTATTTGTCTTTCAAATACAACCCAGCTTAGAACATATTTATTATAATCAATAGACTTCCATGTGATTCAATGTGAGGATTTGTTTAACATCAGTACTAAGACTTTGATGGAACTTCTGGAGATCATCAGAAAGAAAGCAGATACAGAGTTTATACATTAAATAGAGTATCTAGCAACAGAGGAATAACAGAGTAACAGAGGATATCTACCAATTTACATTGAGCAGAAGAGCTGAAATGCAAGTTTTAACCGATCAGGAATAAGCCATATTGACAAGCTTGCACTGGGAACTTGGACAGTGCTTGTTCACATTCTGTCTGTCTTTAGCTTGTGATGGTCTTTCTACAGAAAGTAGGACTTTATCTAACATTTCATCAAAATTCCAATGCCTGTTCTTGGAGGAGTGAGCTAAGATCCTAGAAAGCATCGGTCTGCAAGGTTGGTGCAACTTCTGAGTCACAGTTGTTGATTTGTAGGATCAATTCCTAATCTTTCCCACACACTGCAACCAAGGAGTGCACAAGAAGGGTGCACAGAATATTGTGTAGCAGATCACTTTTTCTCTGAGCAGTTCTTCTGGCCACTAGCATCCTTCCCTCAAGATGAGAAATTGGTGATTGCAAAAGTTTTACTTGTTCCACTTCTATCTTTTCCTCTCCTTGCCGAACTGTACTGACCTGCAGGAATTGTTAACTTAGCTTTCAACCATTTGCTGGATGACCTGCAAGAATATTTTGAAAAACAGAAATTAAGTTATAAACTGTGGCTTTTATCACTGTGTACCATTCTAGTAATTTATTACCAGATGGAACAAGTAGTATGCTAGAATTTCCTGAAGGTTTAGAAATAGGTTCAGGGATTTCAGTCCTGTGTAGAGACTTCAGTTTTATCATTGTTGGTTCTCTGGAGAATTTTTCATGTACAATTGAGAAAAACTTACTTTCCCACTAATAAACTTTCTTTTTAATAACAGCAACAACAAGAACAATAATAATACAAGGTGTAATTTAATGGAAGGAAGCATGTGGTATTTATTTCTCAAAGTGTTTAAATCAGATTCAAACTTATGAGATTGAACTATAGGTCTGTACTGATTTGCTGAAATAATTTGTATATGTCATTAACAAAATCAATTGTTCTTTTTGGGCCTCAGTTTCCTCGTTTGTGAAGTAGGAATAATAAAACTATTTACTTCATAGAAACTTTTTTTAAGGTTTAATGTGAATTTTAATGGCCCTTAGGTGCATAGGATGCTAAATGCTATGTAAGATGCAAAACAGTATTGTTCCCATTTTTCTTCTCTGTCATGGGCGTTCCTCTGCTTTCAAAATCTTACAAATGTGAATTATCCTTAATAGTAACCAGGCCCTTACATTGAATGCAGTCTGAGGAAATATACTGCAACTGTTGTTTCCAAGTGCTATAATTTATGTTGTCACTGGACAGATTTATATCTAGAAATCTGGACTAAACCCAACTGTTTTCTTTACAACAGAATAAGAATAGTGACTACTGTATTTTATTTGTGCAGGTGTGAGAAACTGGATGAAAAAAATTTAGCATTCTGTGGCATACCCATATACTCACAGAAATGGAAAAATTTATGGTATTCAGCTCAAGATAAAGTATCATCTAGATATGTCACTGAGGTAATTTTTACCAAATGGTTTTATGTTAAATATTCTGAAGGCCAAAGCCATTAAATCTGCAATCTTTATTATCTTGTCCAGCACTGGTGATTCTGAAATCATTAACTATGTTTATAATGCACTACTGAACATTTTTCCTCTTTTTTCATGAATGAATCACCTTGAAAATTCTATGTATTTGTTCATTGAAAGACACATTAAATGTGCATATGGGTGCAGTCAATTGTCTCTGTAACATTAGAAAAATCTAGTAATCCCGACAAATCATTTTCATGTGTTGCAGGTGCTGCCTATTAGAAGAAAAGATGTGCTTTGAAGTTCTTTAATTAAAGATTAAATTTCTTTAGTTATTATTCTGAAAATAGCTGAATTATAAATTCTACTATTTAGTATTCTGTGAAGTCAGAATATATTGATGGCCACTAGCTCAGTGCTACCAATATTTGCACATGTTCGTGTGTGATACATGAGTGCAGTGTACTGAGTTGTAAGTCAAACCTCACAGTTTACAAGGCTCAAAGCTTCCTCCTCACCACAGAACATCTTCTTTAAGTAATCCTTCTCTTTCTGTTTAATCTTCTTTCTTTCTCTTGTTAAGTCTGTCTTGCTTTCTGCATTATGAGCTATTCAATAGACTGAAATGACCTCAGTGAGAATAAGCTTAAATTGGATAAACACTTCCACAGACAGCAACACATTCAATTTTGTGTCCGTCTTCTGAAGAATTAAATTGGTATTATTACATCACCTTGTTCATGGATAATAGAGGGACTTAAAATTTCAGTGCCAAATATAAGCAAGTGGAACACCTTCATAGCAAGTATGCAAATGTATTAGTATTAAGAAACAGTATTATATTGTTAGAAATTCATATTGGCAGAAGAAAGCTAGGAGTAAATGGCTTATAATAATTCATGGTTAGCATGAAACCCATTTTTTACATTTGAGGCTTTTTAAAACCTAAGTCTTGGAACATCAGTGTAGTTTCCATATTGGTTTCTAAGGCATAGACTCACAATATCTCATACTGGAAGGCATCCATAAGGAACATCGATTTCAACTCCCTGCTCCTCACAAGACTACCTGAAACTAAATCATATGGCTAAGAGCATCATCCAGGCATTGCATGAATTCTGCCAGGCTTGGGGCCATGACCACTTCTCTGGGGACCCTGTTCCAGTGACTGACCACCCTCTCAGTGAAGAACCTTCTCCTAATGTCCAAGCTGAACTTCCCCTGGTGCAGCTTCATTCCATTTCCTCAAATCCCATCACCGGTCACCAGAGAGAGGACATCAGCAGCTCCCCCTCTACAGCCCACCTTGAGGAAGTTTTAACTGTGATGACATCACCTTTTCTCTTCTTTAAGCTGAATAGACCTCTTGTCCAGAAAAATGCTATGAGAGACAGTATCAAAAGCTTTGCTAAAATAAAACAACACTTATACTGGCTTCCCTTGATCAGCTAGATGGGTCACCTTGTCATGAAAAGAAATTGAATTTGTTAAGCTGGACTTTCTCCTCATGAACCTTGCTATAATCAAAGATTGTGTTGTTTCTCAAGTGTTTTTCAGTAAATGTCAGTAACTGCTTAATTCTACCACTGAAGGGAGACTGTCTGGCCTGTAATTACCAGGGTCTTCCTTCTTACCCTTCGTGAAGACTGTAACACTTGCCGCACTCCATTCCGTGGGGACATGCAGACTCTGAAGACCATTGAAAAATAACAAAGTGAGGTCCTGCAATAACATCACCAAGCTCTTTCAGTACCCTAGATGACTCCCATGGGGCCCCATGTGCATCCAGGTGGAGCACGAAGTCTCGAACAAGTTCGGATTTGTCTGGGAGTTTATCATCCCCCTAGCCATACTCTTCTAAAACAAAGTTCCAGGCAGCCTAGAGTCCATCATCAAAGTCAGAGACTTACTTGTGAGGTGACTGACCTCATCAAGTAATAGATTTATCTCTAAATCTCTTTGTGCTGTTAATATATTTAAAAATTCTTGAAAGAAAATAAGAAACAGGAAACATTCCATTGTTGCTTCACCAAATGGTAGCTGCAACTATATAAATTAATTAGTCTGAATTCAATGTAGGGATTTATTCTCATGAGAGATTTTGGTGGAAAAAATGTGTTTTCAGGTTCTTGCTCAGCAGCAGGTCTAGCAGCAACTGTAAAAAGCAGGCACCTTCAACTCCACTTGTAGTTACTAGAAGGAAATAGAAAGTCTTGGATACAACTCATCTCATAGTAAAGTAATTACAAAAAATAAGTCAGGAACATAGTGCTCATTAAATTATCTTTTTTTCCTCTTGCTATATATAAAAGACCTAGGTGTGACTAGTTCAGTAGATGTACAATGCATCTATCTAAACATTGGTTAGATGGCTTTCACAGCTTTTTTTCTGTTGACTTATCCTAAGTCTTTATTTTAAAAAGTAATTGATATTACCTGATGAGTTCCAAATCAGCTCTGCAGTGCTGTAATAAATATAATTATTATGATAATTATTTGCAATCTCCAGTAAAGTTTAAATGCTGTATGATAATGCAGAGAGAGAGGGGGTCACCAGCTGTTTATGCTTCTGAAAACAGGAAGAATTCACTCACTTCCATGCAAAAGAATCTTCCGAAGTGTTATGAAAATGGAGCTGAAATATATTCTGGGTTGTTTCTGTGCACCAGGAGACCATTATCATGATAATTTAACACCTGTATCACTGATTTTCGGTAGTGCAACCTGTAATCATAGTCTGAAGTGATCCCTGAAGCAGTTATAATTTCGATTACAGTTTTAAATAAAACAGTATTAGTTCTGAGCTGTTGGATCACAGAATGTGGAACACCTCACCAAGCGATGATTGCGATAAGCAGGATTTGCCATGAAGGAGAGTGATATCGTAATTCTACATTCTTGAAATGTAGTCAGACTTTGCTAAGCTTGTTTCTTGAGTAGGATGGCCCATTTTTGGCAGAGTGTTACCATACAGAATGCTTCCATGAGGCATCTTCCTGGTATTTTTGTTTAAAATAGGCCCAGTACACACTGCTAATTTACCTCCAGGCTGCGATTTCGAAGGGCAGTCAGTATAACTCAGGAAATGGAGGAGTGCCGCAAAAAGAAAGTTATATCAATGCGACATCACAGGTATTACACGTGGGGAAAAATAACACAGCCAAGCAGAGCTGTCAACACTCTTCTGTGTACCTTCCACCTCTGCTGTCTCACCGATACTGACAAAGTCTGGGGGACAGTAGGAACGGCTTAGATACCCATAAAGATTTCTGTCGCGAGAGATAAAGAGGAAGAAAGTACCTAAGCTATTCTCCCTGCTTATTCTTTTGGAGCTGTTTAGGAAAGGAAAATTAAATCACATCTCACAAAATGATTATTTGTTTTTGTACTGACAGTGTTATCAGCAATGTAGGTTTTAGTGCAGCTAGAATGTGATCTGTGCTCCTATTTTAAACAAAACATTGTTTGCTTCCTGGGTTTTTCTTTTTTCTTTCCTTCTTACTGAAACTGCTGCCTAAGCAAATTTTGCAGGTCCATAAAGCCCTGGGACTGGCTAGAGGGACTGGCAACTGAATTATAAGCTAGGTTTAGGTAAAAAAAGTCTTGACCATTGTACTTATTCATTGTGATATGCTCCAGGCCAACCATCATGCAGCATCTCTACCTCAAGATAATACAAGAGGAAAAATAAACAGACTTTGTTGTTTTGTGGCTTTGCTTCCTTTTTTTCTGGATGAGATATATGCTTGAAATGGAAACACTTTGTGAAATTTCATTTCTTTTGGCCTTCCTACTTGACTTTTGAACAGCTTAGGAAAGACAAGGACTGTAGTCACATTTATGTAACCTTAATACTCAGATCACCCGTGTGAAGGTTTCAGACGTTGCTGTCATTTTTCAAAGGTGGTTCTGACACATTGCAGATCCTTCACTACATCTGACACATGACTCCTACCCAGACCAATGACATTGAGATGCCTAAATAATTAAAAGGTTCTGGACCTTAATGACTTGTTTTAGCCATCTTCCATTGCTCAGTGAAGTCAGTGGAAATATTTCAATGAAGTTTAATAACACTTAGATGCTTTCTTGACAATGAAGATATAAACTTGCTTGTCTGGACAAAGGCCCCTTCTTAATATGCAGAGAGGGCCTAGAGGTACTGCAAATTTTTAGAGTAGTGTCATATTATTGATTTTTTTTTTTAAGTGGGACACAAAAGGTAATAATACAAAACTTTCTAAAAACTAAGGCATTTCACTGCTACTTGAATACCTTAAAATTTCTTTCCACAGTATTCCTGTTCACCTACAAGTGTGGGCAAACGGAAGTGTTTTATTGTCTAGCCTACTAGTGATAACACTCACTGCAGACTCAAGTTTGTGCTAAAGCTGTAGGAATCAACTAGCCAAGTCTTGATATTACTGATCCATTCTGAGCTGAAGTTCATACTGCAGTCCTGAGGCCAGTTTCATGGCAGTCGTTTTGCTTCCAAAAGAGCCTCTTGTGATTGATACACAGAAAGAAAAATTGGATGCCCTATTAGGCTTAACACAAGGCAAGAAGGAGGGATGTTGAGCATTCCTTTATGAATTCAGTGTCCTGCAACTGAATAAAAAATTTGACGTAAAAGCCCAATATCCTCATTGACCAAGAGCTTCAGGGAAGTCGTGCTAAAAACATAATCTGTTGAGGAACATTCTAAGATGAGGAATGCTCTATGCTGCTCTAAATTCTGGGTCACTGGATGTGGAACTAGTGCTCTTCTTGGTCCAGCATGAATTTTCGGATCATATCCAGTCAATCAGCCTAGCAAATTTCTCTAGACTGTGTGAGTTCCACTGTGATCTAAGGACTCAATATTTTTTGCAATATTGGAAGCCTGAAAAAAAAAATATCTAGACAGTTTAGGCACCTCTAAATTTAGACAATAGCTGATAAGTACACAAATTATGAATAGTCTGAACTAAATCCCTTGAAGTCCTACAGTTTGTGGATCTGGCAGCTTATCTGCCAAACTACCGTAGATTTTTATGCTTAACTGTTGTTGTGTCATTTCAAAGGAGAACAAAGAAAAGTCAAAATGATTTCATAAAGATTTTGCTATTTGTACATTATAAGATATTAGTGTCTTGCCCAATTAGGGAAAGCACTCTTCTTGTAATTTCTACTGAAACACAGCTCAAGCCTATCTCTTCTGAATTCAGGAAAGAGCTGATTTGTGTATCGTATTCTCAGCAAAGTAGTGGCAAGTAGCCCAATTTTATTTTATTTTTCAGACATTTTTCAAATCAATTCCAAAATAAATATTTTGAGGCTTGAAACAACTTCAGCAAAGCTTGACACGGTAATAATAGCTCACACTTGTGCTAGCTGTTCCCTAACCGGGCCCTTAGCCATATTATTTGCATTTTGTCTTTGCTCACAACTATCCTTCTCATGTTCTTGTCAAAGCTATTACACTTGCTGTTGCAAAGAAAGGAGGCTATCTGTATTCCCAACATTCTGGGACTGAACAAAGGAGCAAACATTTCTGCACAAAGCTTCTTTGAGTTATTTAATTTACTTTCTAACAAAAGGGAAGATGACATTGAGCACTCAACAAAGAACAAAAATTATTTCTTAAAACATGAAATACAAATGATAATTCAATCATTAGGAAAAATTTTAATACATTCAGGAAAATTTCATTATGCCTTCTTCACTACAGATTGTGAACTAGTGATTGTTGTAGTGGAGTACAAGAGTTACATTTGATTTTGATATTGGCTTTCCTTTGTGGGCTGGCAAAAAATCTGCTTAAAAATTTAGATGCTAACCTCTTTTATTCCTTCCATTTTATTAATAATAATTAGAGAAATCCCATTTCTCAGGAACAAATGGCAAGTTTTCAGTGGGAATAAAACAGAATAAAGCTGCTACTCCCTCTCTTCCAAACACTTGTATCGTCCCTTTATTTATGTGCATATTTTAATAATCCATAACTTCCTTTTAATAAAGATGATATCATATTGAAAGAGAGTAAGTTAAAGCCATGAGTGACAACTAACAAAAGCCATGAGAGTCTGGCTTTTGATATCCTTCAAATACAAATTTTTATAAATGTATTCATACTTGATGTCATTTATTGCAAAAAAATGTAGCTGCAGCTTTTAGTCAACAGAAGTCTGAGAATGTGCAATTTGTTTTTACAAGAGAAATACGGAGAAATAAATTTTACAAGAGAAATTAAGTATATCACACAATTCCAATAGATAAGCTGGGCTGTGACCTCCACGTTTGTACTTAGGTGTGTAATAGAGTCATAAGGTAAAAAGTTGAAATATTCTACTAACATTTTTATGTTGATCACATAAAGGTTCAAAGCAACCTTTGGAGAGTCTCTCTCACCACATCACTTAATGGAATTAATAGGAAGCAATATCAATGTCTGCATCAAAAAAAATTACCTCTCAACATAATTTCAACTTCAGTGGTCAGAAATGATACAGATTACATTTCATTCACATAGACTGAATTATCTGAAAAATTTCTCTCCTGACAGATTCTACTACATGAAATAGGTAACTCATGACCTTCATTGGTGTTAATTTGAGTCTGTCCTTTCAGACAAACATGAGGAAAGAAAATCTGGAGAGTGAGGAATTGTATTATATTTCAGCATCTACACTCTAATTTGAGACACATGATATGGTTTCAAAACTTTTACACACATAAATTCTTGTTTGGTGGAGAGAATTTGTCAATAAAAATAAAACAAGTCCCACCTGTTGCAGAGTGAATTAACAGAGAATTGCCCTTGCCAGCATTTCTTTTTTGTTAGCTAGAATTAGAGACAGACTTCCTCATGATAGACAATTCCCTGTAACATTTAGGTGTACATTAATTTGTCCTTATATTGAATGTCACGAAAGACCACAAGTAGAAGTGATAAATCCTCACTTATATAACAGGTGTGTCTTCTATGTACTTCTGATTGTACCACTCATGCACTGTACCACACTTGTACTGTAAAATTTCTAAGAAATGCTTCTGATCTTTAAGTCCAAAATAATTCTGTCTCATGTTAATTTGGGGTGTGACTACTATAGACCAGCAAAACCGTTATTCTGAGAAGTGTCCTGAGCTTTGCAATAGTTGTGCAAACTGCTCGCCTTGCATAGCCTTTATTTAACTAATGTATAGTGTGAGTCAGCAGCAAACATAGTCAATAAGTTTGCAGTGGGTGACCAGGCCACGAGAATTTTCTTTATCAGGAGGATTTAGAGACAGAGGTGCAGGTGAGGTGGATGTGACTGCATGGGCCTAAAACATGAGAAGGTGTTAGTCTATGAATGTGGCTGGAAAACCAGATATCAAGGCAAATGAAATGCAGGAGGAGATGACATTTGTAAGCTTCATCATCCTCTGGGTTTTGGGATTTAAGAGCCTGTATATTTCTTGAGAAATATGCTCCTCTTTCTGCTCTTCCATGCAAACTGATAACCAGGGATTTCGTTGCATCCTCCTTGTCCCACCTGTCTCCGGAGTACTGTGTGTTTTCAGAGGCACTCTGTCCTTCTTACATTTAGCTAACAACATTACTGAAAAGGTGTATCTGATAATGTTTGCAAGCACAGATCTGCTTTTGTAATCACTTTATTCAGTTTCACTGTAACAATGCTCTCCCCTATCACTAAGCCACTAGTCACATTTGTATCTCTCAAAGTTGCTACTCCTCCTCATTGCAAGATCTACAAGTTCCTTCCCTACTCTTACCTTACTGAGCTGCATTCCAAGGAAAAGGATTTCTAAATGGAAATATGGAAGAAAGGCAAAAGATCTTTTTCCTGCTCTGCTTCTCAATTACAGCTCTCCCAAAGCACTCTTGTAAATTTCTCTGCCACTTTACTCTTGAACACAGTTACGTTATACAGTTAATTTACTACTCCAGAGCTAAGGTGGTCTGAGTATACATTATATATCACTATTTGCTAACATTTAGATGACTGCCAGAACTTTTTCCTTTTCCTTTTCTATTCTTTTCTTTCTTTCTTTCTTTCTTTTTCTTTCTTTCTTTCTTTCTTCTTTCTTTCTTTCTTTCTTTCTTTCTTTCTTTCTTTCTTTCTTTCTTTCTTTCTTTCTTTCTTTCTTTCTTTCTTTCTTTCTCTTTCTTTCCTCAGAACAAGTTATTGGCATTTCTGATGCTAATATGATTTTAATTTTTGCAGCCATGAGTCCCACAGGTGAAGCACTTAATGACCAGAAATATATAGTAATTTTAAACTACACTATTGTAAAATTATATGTAGAAATATTGTCAATATTTCAATAGTTTTAAATATAAGGACCAGGGCAGTGATATCAAATGTCAGTAGCATGTTACTGTAAACTCAGCAGTTTCTCAAGAGACATACTACATTACACATTTTAAGTGAGTGCTCTTCTTGCTTATGGTTAATACTGATCCAGAAAGCATAGAATAAGTGTTTTAAATAATCTCCCTACTGAAAATCAATAATTTGTTCAGTTATTATGAGCACAGTATGTGACATAATAATAGAATAACATTTGCATTACATTTTCTACAAGGTCTCTTTAGGGAGTCACAAACAGCACAGAACCGTTTTCTCCCCTACATCTTTGGTGAACAACATGAAAGCTGTAAGTATTTCAAAACCAAGTCCATAAGCCAGTTGCATATGTTTTATATTTATTTTTATTATGATGGTGCAGGAAACAGTGGTGTGCTAGGCAGTAAGTGCAGGATGTGGAAATAAGTAAGTAGAAGCTCTGTAACTGGGATGATTAAACTGTAATTGCTACTTTCTTTTTCAATCTTTAGGATAATTTTTTATCCTATTTAATGTTCTGCAGAAGAGGCTACATAGGATTATTTTCCTTCTTTAAAAAGCCCATTTAGGGCCTATATTTAAGAATATAGATGAGAGGCCATCCCTGAAAGAACAACTTCCTTTTTTTTTTTAGTTTTTGGGTTGTATTTAACCCCTTCAACTGCTGGATGATATTACGAATAAAACCATAAATTGTATATAGCTTGATTTTGCTCAGAAGGAACTAATTTAAAAGATTAGATTAATTTTGGTTCAGAGTTTTTGTTATCAAAACAGATGTTAATAGCAAAATAAATTTTTTTTTATCAAATTACAGAGGTAGATTCAATTATTTTTTGACAACTTCTGAAGGAGCATGTTTTTTAAAAGGAGCCGATTACAAAAATGCTTCCGTTCCTTCACTGCGTCCTTTCTACACTCCACTGTTAAGAAGAGGCTGTACTTCTTCTACAAGCCTGGCTATAGGGAGCTTCCAACTTCAGACTGAAAAACCATATCACTGTATTCCCAAGGCACTGTCTTGTAGTTAACAAACAGAGGCTTTCAGCAGTGGCTTCCATACAGAAACCTTTTGCTGTATCAAAGGAAGTTGTTATATCAATTTGGGGAATAAATTTATTCCCAGATTAACTTTAGTAACATGAATGCAGAAGTGAATTTTGCAAAATATGTTGTACACACTTAGCTGCTTCATAGCCTTTTCCCATTATCTAATGTATAATTAATGATTTTAAAAAGTTAGTGAATTGTTATTTTTTAAAATGTATTTTCACCCTGATTATCCACTGTCTCAGACTTTGGTTACTCATGCACAGATTGCTCACAAATTTTAACCAACTAAGCCATGAAATTATTTTTCACCTACTTTGCAGATATGTAAATGAATTTAGAAGAGAAGAATAGCTACATCTCACTGTGAAATAGCCTTTCCATTGAGAAGGAAAAACAAACAAACAAGAAAGACAAGCTGTCTATGCAAAAAAACTCCAAACAGTACCAACCTGCACAAAATAAAAAAATATTTAAAAAAAAACAAAAGCAAAGAAAGGGTGAAGGATAATTTTACCTCAGTGTTTCGCATAAATGATTATATAAGTAGAATAAAAATATCAGTTAGTGTTTATTGATTGTTTTTTTTCCATTCTCTGAAGGGAAATTTTCACTTTGACAAAATCGCTGGTGCTTCCTCCAATATGGCAAGATTTTTTTATGTGCTGTTCCTGTATACTCAAGGAACTTCATGTAACAGCCTGAGATGTCAATCTCACTGCAGAATTTGTCCTTTACAGCAGTCTTCTCTGAGAGTTTGTTATAAAGAATAACACCTCTAATGGCTCTTGCTCTGGCTACGAGGAAGAACCATAGAACCTTTTTATATTTGTTCACTTTTTCCTACAGTAGTACAGATTTCAGAAAGCTTCAGAAGTGACTAGAGATTTGGGAAACCTAATTTCTTTTTTGGAGCTCCGTATAAGGCATTTGCAGAGACAAAGAACACTGAGTCTTAATTCTTGTGAAAACAGATTATATTGAAGGAGTTTTTGTTGGAAACTTATGCTAAGTTTACACTTTGCTAATTAGCAATTCCTTCATGAAAACTGCAAAATCTTTCACCCACCTTCCCATGAAGAGGGTGAAAAGGAGAGACATAACCATGTCTCGTCCGGAATCAGCTCGATATTTTACTAGCCAGTCTGCCCAGAACAGGAGAAAATCAAATGCAACCCCGAGACATGTAGAATATATTAGGGATGGAATAAGAAGCCTTAGCTCTGTAGTTCCTGGCTTTTGTTGGATTATTTTTACACAGCTTTTGTATTTAGGGAGGATTATGGCACACATGGTCAATAAGATCCCACAGCCTTTTTAGACCCCTATAATACTTCAAGGTACAGTGTAATCAGTTAAATATGGAGAGAAAAACCAATCTGAGTCTCACAGCATTTGGAGTTTTAAATAAAAACTTGTTGCACATTTTAACATAGTTTTTACTGAAAAAAAAGTGTAGTGGAAAACCTCATACTCAAAGATCTGGTCTGGCACAGTAACAATTATTCTCAATTCCCTCCATGGTGATCACAAGAGACACTTTAGAACTATTATGATTTTGGTTGAAGTGCATGGGACAGTGCTATTTGATTTCCATGAGATCTTAATATAACTGTTATGATTCCTCCATCAAATGCATTATCATACATTCTATGGTTGTCATGGTGTATTGCACCAATAAATACTACCAAGGAAATTCTTCATGCACAGTTCATTGACATAATAGACTATAATGGGGTTTTTTTAGTGCTGCTATGGTCTGCTGTATCAATGCCTGCTGAGGGAGACTTTAAAGCACTCATCCAAGCACACAGGGTAACTATACATAATAAAAATCTTTATGAAGTTTTTGGAAATAAGCAATTATTCTGCACTGCACTGTTCATTTTATTTATAAGTGTCAAAATCATTAGCATACACAAGGGACAGATGTGGTATTCAAATTTTCCCTTAAAGACTGAATTAACTTAACTTTCACAGGCTTCAAGAACCTTCAAGAAAGTTGAGGGGTTTTATGTTGTCTTTCATTTTTCCTAATGTCAAAGTGCAAAAACACAAAGGAAAAACTTTACCGTCACACAATGACCTCATGCTTCTTTATCTTGATCTCAGTATCTTCCCTATATTTTGTAAGAAAAGTTACCATTGCCTTATCTTCCTATCTGAAAGCTATGCCTGTAATTTTAAACTCTTGTCTAAATTTTCTATTAAATGAACGGAGACTAGTACCTCTAAAAAACAATTTGGAGGAACATCCATAAACTAAGGACCTAAAATTAGTCTGAAGAACGACTCACTGAAGAATTTAACCTAGCTTCCTAGCAAATACCTGCCACAGGAAATATGTCTCAGTCCTTATGTAGAAAATACAGACGCAGTATTTTCAAAATTTCAGATATCTAGATGAAAAGGCATTAGATTAGGAAAACAGAAAGGACCTTTCATACCAAATAGGATGTAGTGCTGAATAACTACCACTTTCTTACATGAGCACCAACTCAACAGGAAGTTCAAGAAACCATGTGGCTGTTTTTAATATATTAACTTTGCTTGAGGTCTATGAGGAAGGTATAACTGCACTCTAGAGATATGCTATAGTACATTCTAGATAATCAGAAAAGTCTTTCTTTTTCCTCTTTTTTTTTGGAATGTTGTTGTGTTTTGACTTT
This sequence comes from Callaeas wilsoni, assembly GCA_013398955.1. NCBI lineage: Eukaryota > Metazoa > Chordata > Aves > Passeriformes > Callaeidae > Callaeas > Callaeas wilsoni. Next base: position 154,790 of record VWPU01006922.1, read on the forward strand.
TACTAGTCTCCAGGTGCCATCAAATCATTCTATCACTCCTCATGCATCAACACGACAGAGGAAGAAGATATGATGAAGAGCTTATGGGTTTAGATAAGTACAGGAAGACCACTCAGCATGTACTGTCACAGCAAAAACAGAAGCAGCTTGGGGAAACAAATTGAATTTACTTTGAATTAAAGAAAGGAAGATAATAAGAAGCAATAATGAGTCTAAAAACACTTTCTCCCCAGATCTCCCTTCTTTCCCAGGCTCATCTTCAGTCATGACTCTTCTACCTTCTCACTCTGGACAATGCAAAATGGGGAATGGGGCTTGTCCTCAGTCCATAAGCCTTTGTTTCTGCTGCTCCTTCCTCCTCCTGCTCTTCCCCTGCTCCAGTTTGGGGGCCTTCCCACAGGATGCAGTCTTCATGAACTACTTTTCCTTCTGTGTTAAGGTCCCTGGTCAAGTGGATGAAGGGAAGGCAGTGGATGTAGTTTTACTGGATTTTAGTAAGGCTTTTAAAACTGTCCCTCACAGCATTCTTCCACACAAGTTGTCCGGCTGTGGGATGAGCAGGTTCATGATATGCTGGGTGAAGAACTGGCTGAAAGGCAAATCTCAAAGGGTTGTAGAGACTGCATCTGTCTGGAGACCTCTCATCAGTGGTGTTCCTATGGCTCAGTTCTAGGGCCTGTCCTGTTCAATCTATTTATCAACAGTCTGGATGCAGAAGTTGAGTGCACCACTGGCAGGTTTGCTGATGATACCAAATGGGAGCTGCTTTTGAATCTTACAGAGAGCAGCACATCTTGCAGAGGGTTCTAGATAGATTGGAGTAGTGGCCTATAAATAATGGGATGAAATTTAACAAGATGCAGTGCCAAATTTTGCACCTAGGATGGCGTAATGCTGGGCACAAGTTCAAGGGAGAGGAGTGACTTGAAAGCAGCCTGCAGAAAAGGGTCTGGAGGTGCTGATCAACAGTACACTCAGTATGAGTCAGCCCTGTCTGCCAAGAGGGAAAACCAGACACAGCATTACCAGATTGTCAAAAGAGTTGATTTTCTTTCTGTGCTCAGCATTGGTGCAGCCTCAGCAAAAATACTGTGTGCAATTCTAGGACCCACGAGTAAAAAAGGATGTGAAGGTTCCTGAATAAAACTTCAGTGTCTTAGTGAAGTCTTCTTCAGTGAAACATGAATTTCTACTGTTTCAGTGTTCAGTCCAGTTAGAAACCAAGCTAAAGCTGTATGGGTGTTTTAAAGCAAGTAAATACACCGTATACTGGTGCAACAATACCTGTAGAAAAAATCCATAATGTAGACAAGCCTTTTGACAATATTCTTTTCTTAAATGTTTGCCCCATAATGACAGCATTCTAAATAAGACCTGTGGCTCAATAACCAGACTAGCATGAAGTAGGGACAGTTGTGTACTTAGGTCAATATTCCAGGTTCTGTGCAAGGTTATCTTCACATAAAATGACAATTATTGTTATTATCTTAGATCCAGCAGTTAGCATATAAATGCACAGCAAACCCAGGCTAATTCATAGTCTAGAAAAAAGTTTTAGCAAGTCAAACTAAAATTTCTAATAGAAATACAGTTTGGGGAACACCTTTTGCTGTCAAATGAATGTGAATGGAAGTAATAATAATTTTTAATATGCAATATAAAATAAATAGGATAGTTATATGCTATAAATCATGACCTATAATTAAAGCTTATATAGTATTTGGTTACAATAATATGATTTTATTTTAATAACATATTGTACTACAATTTATATATAAATCTCTGCATATATAAGAGAAAATTTCATTGGCAATCTCAGCTGATAGCATAAGCAGTGTTTTTGTTAAAGAGATATATAAAACATTATTCACTGATGAAATTAACTTTCTGAATACCCATAATAACTGCTAAGTGAAAAATTCCCTCTATTTACCCATTGTAATCTTTCCCCATAAACAAAGAACTCTTCAGTAAATTCAACCAAAGAATCAAACAAAAAGACCGATCAAAAGACTAGCCACATAAATCTCGTATACAGCACACTGAGGTGAAACAGAGGTTCTTCAGAGTTTATCAGCCAAGCTCTGGAAAGTGAAATGTAAAGACATCATCGGGAAACTCCTATAACTGAGAAGTAGGATTCTTTTGCTGAGGCTGATCTCTATGCTGATATGTTTACCTGCTACAGCTTCCAAATTAGTTAAAAGCTTTTTTGGATATGTTGACAGATTAGAGTACTAACAGCAGCATAAATGATCCAGAGAACTTCCTATTTTTTGTCTTGTTCTGCCTGAAAATTATTTCAGTCTCTTCTTAGTCCTTCTGCATAGGTCTGTTATCCTTCTAACTTGCTTGAGTGAGAAGTAAACTGATCTGCACATAGTAGGTGACAGAGACAATGCAGAGGTTTACACATCACTGCTATTTACATGTGTTTATTCATCTTGCTGAGGAAACACATAGCTGTACATATTTAATTTTTAAGCCTTCTCGTGTAGGCTGAGGAGGAGCAGCTGCTACATCTCAGTCTCTTAAAATGAGATCCATTATGAACCTTATCTCCTATCTGAAAATTCAAGGCTGTCAGGAGTAGCAGTAAGACCACTGTAGCAAATGATCTAAAGCTGAACACACACTACTCAAAGATACATGTGTGCCAACACACCTTCAAACAAGAGATTTCTTACCTCAGCAAGTGTTTTGTCAGTAAATCACATTTAGTTTGCTCTTACTCAGATCATGCTCTGATTCCGATATCACGGATGCATGGAAGCTCTGGAATCTAACTGTAATGAAAACCTAAACATAGACCCTGAATAAGCTCAAGAAGGCTGATAACATATATAATGCCCAATCTTCTTCCATTTGCCTCAAAGTTGAACACAGATGCTCATTGGGAGAGACAGTTGTTATTTACTTGACAGCATTTTCTGTTCTTTTGCCCCACAATATTCATTAGTCTAAGATTTTATTAAGAGAGCTTTTCATGTGAAAAAAAAAAGGTGAAATGGGAGAAGTTGAGCCTTGAGCAATCATTATTTAGAGCTGAAAATTATTTGGAGGAGTATTTTCTGGTCTTTCTTTCAAAATCAAGTAAAAGATACAATTTTTATGAATCTATATTTTAGGTTTTGAACTAGAGTAACATGCCAGAAAGAATCTGGAAAAAATGCATTTTATAATCCTGAGCTTTGACTGTTTGAATGGGCTGTGAAAGACACACAGAAGACACATATCCTTATGTGGTTTAACTTCTCCCCTTTGTTTCTCTCTCCAGCATCTAAAGACAGAGCTGGTGGCAAGTCTGTCTTGGATATATTACTCTCTACCTCAGAAAATATGTGCCTTTGGTAGACTGCTTAAAAGTCTTAATTTCATTTCGACATGGAATTAAAGTTATACTTGGAGAGCTTAAATTTTTTTTAAAAAATGATTTTTTAAAAAAATTTCTGTTCGTGTCTCTAAATGTGAAAAATTAGATTGAAATATCCTGCACCATATGTGTAAGTTGTTATTAGCAGAATCATTGGTTATGAAACAGAGTTCTCTAAGATCCCTCTGGAGGTAAGTAATGGATATCTGGGAAACAGCTACCTCTGATACTAGTTCCCATTCCTTTGTCAGGACTTATCACACAGCGAAATATGATATGAAGGAACAGAATCTCATCTGGTGTCAAGTTCGATATTTCCTTATGCTCAAAGTGGACTCTGAAACAATAACTGACAAAGAGAGAGATGAACCAGTTTGGTCATCTCACCAGCCTCTAAGGGAGAAATGTGTCAATGGGCTACAATATGTGCTCCTATTATTAACTTAGGACTCTAATTTTCATTTCTTTTCCTGCTTCCAGAGGAAGACGGATGACCAATATTCAGAGGAAGTTCCCACCACATCAGTGTCTTTTATTGTCTAAAAATCTCCAAAAAACATTGTCTGGGAGTCTTAGCTTCTGAGAAAGAACTGCCTGATAGTCCTGTTTATGTCTACATGAAATTACTCTCTTACACAAATCTAAATATCATTTTAGAGCAATAAGTTCTAAACAACTAAGAACATGTCCCATTCAGTTATGCATGCTTGGACATACATAAATACCCTCATGCAGAAACACACTTTTTCTACTGCTTCCATAGTAATAATAATTTTTTTTTACATGCTTAAAAATAAATTATGCAGTGATAGGTACATTATAGTTATAGAAAAATGCAGATGCCCCCTCCTTGTTTCCTCTTACTCACACTTATTTTTTTTTACATGACAACACAACTGAACTCATTGGTGTTGATATTTTTAATAGCTATCTCTAAAAGCAAAGATGAGATTAATCTAAGTGTGAATCTTTCAGATCCAAGTTCTTACAAAGATGCCACCAATAGTTAATACTATTAGGTGCAGTAGTAGCTAACCCATGCAACTTTATTTCTAGGAAATCATCAACAGACACTGTAAAGAATAATCTTTATATATTATCCATTTGTAGTGTACAAATAGATTGATAAAAATTAAAGCTATGCCATTTCCATGTAACTAAGTCTGACTAAATTTATAAGACTTAAGATGATCAGCTGTGCTAGAAGTATTGACTGATAACATTACAATTGTCCCTGGCTTTTGGGTCTATCAAGGTAACGAGTTGAAAAAATTATGACACAAAGCTTTGTAAAGAACTTTTTTATGTAGTAAGAGGGTCAAACCCACAGGAATCATGTGAATCATGTTTATTTGTACTAAAGGTGTATTACATAGCCATTGATCTTTCCTAAAAACAATACACATAATGCTGGATCCAATTCTAGCCCGAATGCTTCATTTAGCATCTGCATATAGTTCTCATTTCCACTAATTTTAAAGCATTGTTATAGTTACTAATTCTTAATTTTTTATTAATTTTTATTACGTCTGTAAATATTTAGTCAACCAAATAAATGACACAGCAAGTGTCATTGAACGTCTTTGTGACAATGAAAATGTTAATAGTAAACACACAGATAATTGAAATGGTACAATGGCACTTTCAATAAAAACGTGACTCAAGTATAAAGCAATGTTTACTCAGTAACTTGAGAATAGAAGTAGAAATATCTAGATATTCTAGATATTATTAAGACAAATAATGATTTAATTGCTGCAAAAACTCCTGTAAGGTGAAAAAGAGTTGTAGCCCATATTTAGAGATGGGGAAAATGGTGCACCATAATTTTACATCTCCATCTTCATGTGTCAAATCTGAAAAACTTGTGCTTTGATCTTAGAGTTGATGAGCTCCTATAGCTCTAATCGTGAAACACAGAGTAGTATTTTTAACCACTAAGAACACACTTTTTTTTCAATCCAAATTGAAAGGCTGATTCTTCATCCACTTTTGCACTAAGTTTTGAAGATTAGATTTTGGCTTTTGTAGTGAAAGATGCTTTTTGTCATATTATGTTTGATATTTTATAGTTTCCACTATACTGTGTGGAAGGAACATTCAGCCTGAAATTCTTTCTTTAGTCTTTTGGCAGTCTCTCACTAACAACCTGCTTTTTATGTCTTCCTTTCTATTGTGATTAATAGTTTACACTTGTATTTAGAATGCTTCAAGCTACAGTCATTGTCATCACAATCCCTTTCAAAATCTCCTTCTATGTCTTCTGACACTACATGAATATTTGTGTTTGTTCATTATTTCTTATGGATATGCAGTGAAGATAGGTGCAGTTTCTCAGTATATTTTATAGTAAATATTTTGCTTCTTTCAGTGCCATGGAAGCATAGTACAGTGTGTTGGACACAACGATTGGACATCACTCAAAAGGAAAAAAGGAGTCTCCTATCCACAGGTCACTTTTAGTAGTATATGTATCACATAGATGCTCTGACTGATCTAATCTAATTGTCCCACCATTTAGACCAGTCCACCCTTTGACACCAAAACCAAATAATTTTTTCAGCGGTAGATTCTTCTTCAAAGATAAGACTTCTTGCAGTAAAATAAGGGTTCTGAGGAACTGAGGTACTGCACTGAAAATAAAATTGTCCTCTGTAACACTGCATTACATCAGCACCACTCACACATGGCTCGTCTTTCACAGTTTTCTGGTGTAGCTTGCTGATACTGAAATGTTAATGGTTAATACATACAAAATTTTTCTCCTCTTTGTGAAGAAATTTTAAAATATGAGCAAAATTTAATATATGCTTGTAGAGCAACAATTACTTTAGAAAAGGATTTACAGAGACTGTTAAAATTATAAACAGTAGTGTAGAGAAGTCAGTAGTTGTACCAAATACCAAACAGAACAGTATCAGTGACTGTAGCTTTACAGTGCCTTTTGAAAATAATGCACTCTGAGAACATCCTTAATGGAACCTCTGGACTTCCATATAGAAGTCTCAGTATAGTACATATTTCCTTTTACCGTGTATTCTGATATCTCTATTTCTAAGAATACACCTGTGACCAAGGCGTTTTTTTTAAAGTATTTAGAGTCTTAAACACCTTAAATACCTTTGCCTAGTCAAAAGAGAGAGAAAAGTCCTTTGATGAGGTTTCTGAAGAGCAATAGAGACAGACTTAGAAAGAGGCTGACTGAAGATTTACTGAGAACGAGGAAATGGATTTGAATTAGCACAACGCTAGGTGTTGGTTAAGCTGTCTAATACGGTTCTTTCCTAAAATTACTGAGAAAGACATAGAGGATATTTTCATATGAGATTTCAGAATTTCTAGTAGATAATGTGAAAAACAAATCTTGCTTCTCCTAGGATCAGGAACTATGGATGTTTATCATTACAAATAGAAAAAGTAGTTCAATAAAGAAAGGGGAGCACAAGAAAATTCTATGCAAAATATCCTCTGAGAGTTCTAATGTATCTCACCTAACCTATTTGCACCAGCTCTGTTTGGCTAGTTACAAACAGATGAATAATTCATTCTGTTATAATGACAATCTATAAATTTCCTGTACAGTTAATTTTGGGACAAGCTGTGTTCTAAACTGTCTTAGTGAGTCTTGTCTGTTGCTCTGCAGTAAGACCAGTAATATACGTCAGTGTGTGGAAATTTGGGTGAAGCTTTATAAATGTTACCTTCATCTGCTGTAAGTTATTGTGGTGGATTAGCCTCAGCCAGAAACACCACTCATCTTCTCACTTGCTCCCTTTCCTCACAGGACAGGGGGAGATGATAGGAATGACAGAGCTTGTGGGTCATGACAGAAAAGGGAAATCATCCACTGGTAACTGTCATGGGCAGAACAGACTCCACTTGGGGAAAATTGATTTAATTGATTGCCAATTAAAAGTAGAGTTGTGTGGTGAGAAAGCAAATGCAAAATTTAAAAAATGCTTCCTCCTCTCCTGTTTCAAAGCTGAACTTCACTCCTTCACTCCCAAGTTCTCTCTCCGCTAAGCCTCCTCTGCCTGAAGCTCCATGAACAGCGCAGTGGGAAGGGGAATGGTGGTCAGGGTCAGTCTGTAAGAGTTCCCCTATGCTGCTCCTCCCTCCTCACACTTTGCCTCTGCCCCAGACTGGGCTCTCCATTTAGGTAGTGTCTAGCTGCTCTGGTGTGAGCTCCATCATGGGCTGCAGCTCAATATTCACTCCACCATGGTCCTCCATGATCCTCCATGAGGGAAAACCCCTGCTCCCGTGCCTGGAGCACCTCCTTCCCCTCCTCCTTCTCTCACCTTGCTGTCTACAGGGCTGTTTTCTGACACTTTCTTCCTCCCTTCTCACATTTTTCCAGTGGTGCCACTATTTTGACAGAGGCGCTCAGTTTTGTCCTGCATTGGGTCTACTGCAACCAGCATCTCCTCACAAAAGCCACCTCTGCAGCCTCCTGCTGCCAAAGTCTTGTCATTTACTCCTAACACAGTTATCCAGAGAAAATGCTCAGATAATTAGCTAACATTAATAGAATGGACTCAAAGTTGTTTTTTGGGTTTTATTGTTTTGGTTTTGGGTTGTTTTTTTTGCTGTTTGTTTGTAGGGTTTGGGGTGGGGGTTACTTCTTTCATGAATTAGCAACAAATAATGAGATGAGGTTTTCACTCGTGTTTTGCCAATGCCTGATGTGTAGTTTGTTGGACATTGTTGACAGAACTTTCTTTCCTTGATCTAGGGCTGTGTTGTTATTTATAAAAGTTGAATGCTTTTAAGTAATAAGATAATATTTGTTGAGAGTAATGGAAAGACTCCGGTTTTTACAATGCTATTATTCTTTTCCTCCTCCGAAGGTATGTTAGCAAAGCTAAGAATAATGGATATATATTGCATATATATAAAAATTCATATATTTGGAAAAATAGAGGATTCATGCAGAGTGCTAGCATGCCCAGAAGCTTGCCATTTTTCTGCCATTTGGTCTAATAAAAATATTACCTCCTTCTTATAAATACATCTGGTTTCTATTTTTAGAACTCTGTGATGGTGTACAGGACATGCTAATTCATTCTGCTTTATTTCTCTGCTCTATCTCTGTATAGACATGTTAGGTTGACCTTGGCTGGACACCAGGTGCCCACCAACCTGCTCCATCACTCACCTCCTCAGCCGGGCAGGGGAGAGAACATAAGATAGAAAACAACTTGTAGGTTGAGATAAAGCAGTTTACTAAAGCAAAAGTGAAAGTTTGTGTGCACACAAGCAAAGAGAAAAAAAAAGCTTTTTTTTGTCTCTACTTCCCAACAGCAAGCAGTGTCTGGCCACTTCCAGGGAAGCAAGGCTGCGCACATGTAGTGGTTGCTCCAGAAGGCAAACCTTGTAAACAAAGAATTCCACCCCTTCCTCTTAGCTTTTATATCTGAGCAGGTATCTTATGATATGGAACATCCCTTTGGTTAATATGGGTCAGCTGTCCTAGATGTGTCCCGTCCCAGGATCTTGCCCAGCCCCAGCCTAATGCCAGTGGAATGCTGGGGAGACAGTGCTGAGGCTGTGCCAGCCCTGCTCAGCAGCAGCCAAAGCACTGGTGTTCTACCAACACCTTTCCAGCTACCAGTGCAGGGCACAGCACTGTGAGGGCTGCTTTGGGAAAATGAACTCCACCTCAGCCATACACAAGAAAACAGGATACAGGTTGCAAAAAACCTCTTGCTGGACCCCCCTCTCAGCATGACACTGAACTCGAGGATGGACTAACTGTAGCTACCCTGTGCTGCCCAATGCAAACACAACTCACTGATGAGCATCCAGCTCTGGCAGAGATCTGCTGTCAGAGCTTGTTAAAGCATTCTCACAATCCACTATATGGTAATTTTCACATAACAATAGAAAACAGATGTTTTGAATAGATAATGAAATTTCAATTCTGAAGTAAATAACTGCAACATTTTCAACTTCATTTAAGTGAGATGCTGTGAATGCTTTTATCTCATGTAATATGTATATCTAAAAGTTAGAAAAAAATCCTTATTTGCTGACAATATTACCTGAAAGAATTCCTTGTCACTGCAGACCCATATTTTTTTTCTGCCCCAATCTCTACTGCACTCTTTAACCCTACAGTTTACAGAAACATCATAGCAATTGTGAGGAAAAACTGTCTAAATCAACAAATTGACAACTACATACTTCAGAAATCACAGATTAAGTGTCTAATTTTCAGCTCATTGTTTTAGTTCCCACTTTATAGTCAAAAGAAAGAAATAAGCATCCTTGTACAGTGATTTATCTCATCTCAAACTGTCTATTTTGCCTCAGTGGTATAAATAGATCCAGCTTTAACTTAAACAAGTAACTTTTAGACAACTGAATCTGGATGAGATGAACTACATGATGCATGAATGTAGCTTTAAGAATTGAAAATTAATCTGAGCTTTGCTATAGAAAACTTATCCTTAATTCATTCTGAAATTCATTCTGAAATTCTGAAATTCTAAGATCTATTAAAAATCCCCCAGTAATTAAAACATTTGGATGTTGGAAAACCATATTTGCGTGGGTCATAAATTAGTGTAAGTTCCTAAGCCTTCTATGGCTATCAGTGTTCTTAGTTTCTTTTTCAATATAGAGGGTTTTTTCTTCCATTTTCTGATACAAGTACATGGGCTGTGCATGGATCAGAGGATATCTGCTCTCTAACTTTCTTTTATTGCTCCTGCCCTAAGTGCTGAACCCTCCAGTTCAGCTGTTTCTATGGTGCTCTATTTCTTACAAGGCCAGCATCCTGCAAAGAAAGGAGGAGATCTGTTTTCTTGGAAATTTGCATGTGAACACTAGCTACAAGACAAGTAAATGCACATTCACCGTGAGCACAGTTCATGGAGTGATGAGGACACAGCCTCAGAGGGAATGATTGTTTCACAACAAGGAGCCCATGCATTTAAAATTGCTCAGCACCTGGGCTTGAAATGAGTCCATGCTCCTGTTGCTTAATGCTGTCGCACAGTAGTTTTGGCACTGAGACTGACAGCTTGAAGGGTTATTCACAAAATCATATAGCATGTTAAATTCTGGTAATGTATTTTTTTCCCTTCCCTGGCAAGATTGCAAGAAGAAAATTGGCTGGATCTTTATAGGTGTGCATCTGGCTAAAGGGCAAAGCCTGGCTATAAATTTTATCACCATTAATCTGTAGTTTTGGGATTTGCACTTAGTCAATATTAAACTTTGAATCTCATTTTTGCCTTGAGGAAATAATTTCTTTCCCACCTAAGGCATGAATGCATGTGCACCTGATTTTCAGACATTGTCTTGATTAAGTTTTGACTGCTTTGGTAGTATTGAGAATCTAAAATTTTTGCAAATGTGAAAGCCGATAGCTGCCTGCAAATACAGATCCTCTCTTATGAGTGCATATGGAAGATCAGACTGATCGAAGACAAGTACCTCTTTGCTGTAAATGATTTGTGGTGGATACACAGAGAAAGTATAATTAACCTCATGTAGTGTCCTGCCTTTAGCTTGAGGCCTTCCTTGACCATTTGATACTGCAAAAGAACAGGGAAAAGTTTTAGGGTGGTAGGGTGAATCACATAAGTGCAGTGGTAACAAACTGGCACAAAGTCTGATAATTAATTCTTTCTTGGAACTGCCCTACTACTACAATTGCCGTGTTCTTCCACGTCTGTGTAGGCAGCCGCCATTGAAACAGGATACTGGAAAAAGTGGACAATTAGTCTGACTAGTAAGGAACTTTTAAAAAAATATATAGAAAATAGTAGTATCACAGAATCACAGAACGCTGTGATCTAGGTGGTACTTCAGGCAGTCTCTAGTTCAACATCAAACCTGCGCTAGCTGTGAGGTCAGACCCAGTTAGTCAAGTCTTTATCCACTTGGGTCTTGAAAAACTCCTAGGTTAAAAATGCAGTCTCTCTGGGAAACTCTCTCACCCCTTTATTGTCTTCATAGCAAAAAGTTTTCTCTGTAGAACCAGTACGTCATATTCAACTTATGTCTTCTACTCAATTTATATCCATTGTCTTTTGTCTTCCTGCAGTGCATCACCATGAAGAATCTGGCTCTACCTTCTTGCTAAAGAAGCTGAACTTGTCCTTGTCCTTGACAGGGATAAGGAGAGTTTGCAGCAACAAGCTGGCCTCAGTATTCTACATATGGTCTAATAGGTAATACACAGAGGGGAACAATCACTTTTTTTGAACAACTGGCCATTTTCCAAGAAAACTGTTGGCCCACACTGAACACATGGTCCTCTGAGGTCCCCATGTCCTTTTCACAAGAGCTACTCCCCAGCTGGTCAGTCCCCGACCTGCAATCAGTTCTTCCTTCTAGGGGCAGGAGTCTGCAATTGTCCGTGTTGATTTTCATAAGAATTGCAGACTTCCCTTTCCTGCAGCCTGTGCCTAGTGCCCCTTTACAGCAGCACTGCCCCTGAGCATGTCACAATTTGGTGACATCTGCAAACTGTGAGGACTCACTCTTTAATCTCCTGCAGGCCACAGATAAAGATGTTAACAGGACAAATTGCAGCACAGACTCACACAGAACTCTTCTTGTTACCAGCCTTCTGGTAGAATATAACAACCCCAATGAAAAGAGACTGCACCATAGGTCAAAGATGCCAATTCTACAGGTTTGACATGACTTAGTGACCAAACATTTGAGAAACTTTCAAAAGGGAAAATAGGGTGAGACTGTATGTTTGTTCTATGGCATCGTACTGAAATGCATAGAAAATACTTGCAGCTACTTTTGCTGCAAGTAAGAAACAAAGAGTCATCAAATTAGGGCACATTTCACAACTTCTGTATTGCCTTTATTCTTTCTTGTTCATTAACAAATGTGGGATATTTATTTCACTTAGAGGTATATATAGCATCTGGATTTTTTTCCTTTTTTTGGGAGGTTTTGAAAACAACAGAAAACATGAAAAAAAGATCGACAAATTTAATATTGCTCTTTATTTGAAGAGCACTTTCTGAGCATCTGGAATGTCTAATATATAAGAAGCTGGATTTTATTTGGCTAAGTATAGAACTGTACGCAGCATTGTCATGCTGGGTTTGCGTATATAATGTGATTTGTTTTTAAATCTGGATTGTTACATTAGTGAAATAAATACTAAAAATTATACATTCACGAAAGACAAAAGATATGCTTAAAAATCACAAAAATAGAAGCTACTGTTTAACTATTTGTTACTATTTATTATTTATTTATCATGAACTTTTTGCAGGTCAGAAAGTTGTCTCAGCATTTTTTAGTATTTTGTATTCAATTATTAAAATATTTTCTTTCAAGAAATTATAGATTTTAAAAAATACCGTACTTTGTGAAATTACAAATTGTTTTAACAGACAGTAAGCTGAACATATTGCAATAGTCTTATCTCAAATTATGATTAGAGGGGAAGCAAAATTATAATATTGAGATATAAGTCCTTGATATCTCACTTTGTTGTTATTTAGGAGGGCGTAGTCCTGTTTTTTGGAGTGCCTGTACAGGATGAACAGTGCTTTTCCACATTCTTGATAGTTGTCTAGTCTTTGGTGTCTCAGTTTTGAGGTCAGAGCATTAACACATTTGCATTATAAAAAGAAAGAAAACTTGTTTGGAATCCCAATATATATTTCATCTGGTTTAAAGCCTTAATCCTGGATTCTGAGTGCTGTGTGGTTTTAAGAGTATTAGTACAGATTTGTACAAAATGGCTTGATACTGCATGTGTAAGCACTTTCCACCAACAATAGAAAGTTAAATAAAAAAAGAAATAAACCTAGATCAGGGTTAAGAGGGTCTAACTGCTGAAGCCCTGGGAGGACCAGATGGCTGTGTGAAACAACTATATTGCTTTCTTGCTATTGTTCTGGATACAGCTTTTCAATCAAAGATCTTTTATCTCTATTTTTAATAAAAAATAATACATAAAGAATCCATGTCAAAGTCTAGTTTGAAAGCTTTTTAGAGGTTTCTTGTGGTTCTTTTTGTTTTTTGGTTTTTTTTTGGGGGGGGGGGGGGGGGGGGAAGATGGGGGGGCAGTGGGTTGGCTGGTTTGTTTGCTGTTTGTTTGCATTGCTTTTTAACATTCCTTAATGGTTGGGTCACTCTGGACACCAGACAATCTTTTACTTTTGTCCTCAGAGCCTGTTTCTGCTACATGCCTGTTTCAGGGAAGATGGGAATGGTTGGAACAGCAACTGGCCAAAATTCAGTTACTCTATTTTGTGTAATAAAACCTACATAATGGTATTTCTATATCTGGTTTTGAACCAAATCGTGCAGAAACCAAATTTTTAAAATTTTGCATAAACAGAAATCCTGATGAGAACAAAAGGCATTTTCTTCTATCTCTGTCTGTTCCCATGAAGTGAAATAAATGAGCTTGGACCTGCACCTGCTAAGTGAATATTACATCCTCAGGGTGATCAAAAGGCTGGGGAATGACTTGGCTCAGGATTTGGGACATCTTAGAATTTTTGGCCAAAGCCAATCTGCCCAGTGGGGCTTCCCATAGTCACATGCCATTGATCTCCAGCAGCTGCTACACTGAAATTAACATTCTTGTCAAGTCGACTGCTGCTGTTAGCCATGTGAAATTGTCCCAACCATCCATGTCAACATCTCCATGCCAAAAAACCTGGAAAGCCCAAGAGCCCAGACTTCAGTACAAAACTCTTAAGACTGCTAAGCTCTGACTACAGAGCCAAATGTTGACCCCTGTTTAGAGGTGGAGCTCAGCAACTGGGATCAGAGTCTGAAAACCTTCCCACAGAAAACTGTCCTGGCACCATGGATAATTAGACTTCATACACAGGGGGAAAACACATCCTATCTAAAATACTATTTAGAGCCTTGGATTGTCAGTCACTAACAGCAGATGAGAATTCTGTCAGATTTTGTCAGCGTCCTGTATTTGGTTTCACTGAAATTCCGTGATCTCAAGACCTTTAGAGAGAAATACTTTAGGTGCAATGAAGAGGTGTTTTCTGGTAAAGCTTAATTTTACTGGAAAAAATTTGAAATAGATTAATTTTTTTCTTTATTCAAGTTATATATTATAGCAAAAGGGTGACTTTCTGCATCAGTATATTCGTTGGCATCCAGTGTCCTTCAGTTTTTATATTTCACCCCACTTCATAGGGCATTTGAGCTCCCAAATTTGAGTTGTTCTCAAAACAAGCAGTTTGGGGTTTCTAAATGTTAGGAAAATACTGAGCAGAAGCTAACTGTAGTCCCTCAGGATGTTGGGATTATCACCAATTCCAAGACCTCATTGCTCAATATTGTTAAAACAAAACAAAAAAAAATTACCTGTTAGGAAATATTGAAACTGGATTCAGGAATTAAAATGACAACATAATTATGTCACTATTTCAACCTGTTGTTGACATCTTAAGTACTCTGTATTTTTTTGTGTCTCAGTCCCAGGAGAACTTTAGAAGACTGAAAATTTCAGAAACAAAAATGCTCAAATATATGAAGATGGGGGGGAACCTCTTTAGTTTGCAAAATACAGGGGAAGGAGATGTAATAAGCATATATATAATCCCAGGTCTTATGGAAAAGATAAAAAGGTTCTAAGGGCTCATTTCCTCATCAGTATAAGAACAAAGGGGTAAAAAAACCAAGCTAGTTGAAGCCAGATCCAAAACAGACATTTGAGTCAGAATTTGCATCTAGAGGATGCTATGAGTGCTCAAAGTTGATGTGACAACCAATGAAACTTAGTTTTGAAAGCAAAATTTGTGGAAGATTTGGAGACTGGAGAGCAGGGTGACTGCCAGGGTGCGGTAGCCATGGAGATTGAAACTGGATGCAACCACCCAGCTGTGAGCAGGGCAGCTGGGGGCACTGGAGCAGCACCAGATATCAGGCTCTGCCGTGGGGATGGGCACGGGCCGAGACTGGCCCAGGACTGGGAACACATGGCCAGGCAGGGTAGGGACCTTGGGAGCTGGAGACCAGTTCTGTTGGGGCATTGCTGGAGCAGGGCATCTGGAGGATAGAAAATAAAAGTTCTGAAGACATTTTAACGTGTGGATCCCTGAGACATGCACTCCAGATCTCCAATCTCAAAGATGCTTGCACCTAGTGCCCAACAGCTGTTGCATATCCACTGTGCAGTCATTTGGCCTTTTTTGCTTGAGACAGTGACAAACCTACAACTTGAGTGAATCAGGTGAGACAATGCCCATGAGGATATACCGGAGTGTTAAATACAGGTCTCTTGCATGCCTTAATTTCTGAACTGTAATGTAAAAGTGATAAGAACCCATACCATTGTGTTTCTTGAACAAATGCTGACAAGGTCAAATCCCTTCTGAAAAGAGATTAAGAGTGTGATTTGGGATTATTTTTACTACTATTTTTCATTTAAGAAACATGTTTGAAAAAGCAGATTTTTCTGTTTTGTATGTCACCTCGGAGTAAAAAAAGTATTGTACCCATTAAATTAATTTATTTTCATTGTGAAAAAGACAATGGTATCTTGAACAAACTGAAGATTTAAAAATAAACCTTTTTATTTACTTTTAGGAACAGACACCAAAATTTTACATGAACTACATAAACAGAGCCATAGTGCCATGATAATCCAAGCACCATGAAATAAGATTTATCTTTGTGAAATCCTCTAGTACGCTGACCTAAACATTCATAATGCAAGAATAATTCTTTATTTTGGGTTTTGTCTCTATTTAGCTCAGGAAGCAAGACAAAATTAAACAGATCTCATTAAGAGCACATGCAGGTTTCACAAGTTCTCCTTCGTACCAAGGTTTGCTACTGAATAAGCAATGTAATTTTCAGACGTAAAATCTGACAACATCTAAATTCTTTCATAGTTCCCTTAAGAACAAACTGCTAAAACCACTGTGAGTCTGTATATGTTACAGTTTCTGACCCCTTGTATTGCTTTTATCTGTGGACTACATCATCTATACAGTCTTTACTTACAGTCACCCATTTTCCCACATCTTTAGTTTTTAAAACATGTCTTTCATTAATATTTTCAATAGAAGCTCCCAGATAATCTGTCTCAGGAGTTCACTTTTATTTTATGAATGGTGAACAAGATCAACATATAGGTCATAAACAATGGTGTTTTTCATTTTGAAGAAATATGGGATTTTAATTACATTGTAGAGAAGAAACTTAATATTTCCTGTCATCTGCTCCAGATATTTAATTCTATTGTTCTTCTGAAAGGTCGTATCTAGAATGTCACATCTGCAAGGACACCCATGACCTCTATTGGCATACAAGTTTCTGCAAGATGGAAGCAGGAAGACTGAAAAAGGCTTCCCTGAGTATCAAAAATAGATTATTAAAACTTATCCCAACAGCTGAGTTCCCCAAGGCATCAGTGTTATGTATACATATGCACAAAAGATTTAGCATTTAAAAATATCAGGAAGCATTTCCAAATCAGTCCCAAATGACTCTTACAGCTTCTTTCCTTTGTTCGTGGCTGGTTTGTTGGATTTTATGGTTTGGAGTTGGGAGGGTTGCCTTTAATTATTAATATTTTTAGTTTTTATAATTCATCAGAAAGAAAAGAAAGATTATTTCTCTGAATGCCAGTAGCCCTGGGAACTTTCTCTGATGAAAGAAACTCTATTTTATGCATAACTCATCTTTACAGCCCCCCTGTTTGTGAATACTAATACTAATGGCATTCCTTAACTCTGGAGCTTATTGAGGAAAAAAAACAGCAGGCGGAAATCTTTAGGGAATACAGATATTTAACTACTTCCTTTTTATTAAATAAGTTTCAAAACAAATACCGAACAAAATAAGGAAACTTTTTCCAAAATAATAATAAAAAAAAAGTTAAAATGAGGGCCTGGAAGCAACACTGCCTTTTCTTTTATGTGCACTAGTCTTTGAAAGATGTACTTTAAATTCCTCAACCCAACCTTTTCTCTGTGAGTCTTGCTGCTGGTCAGACTGTATCTTTTCTCACATATCATAAGCATTCAATTCCCTGCAATGCAATTAAAACCCCATCTTTCTTCAAACTGATTAAATCTTGCAACATCTGTGAGGGAAGAAAAGAAGGTATAAACACTCTCTTTTTCTTTACACAGATGGGAGGCACAGACCAACAGAATGCAAAATACTCAAGTGGTTGCTAAATGTTAAGTCCTATTCAAATAAAAAATGTGGGTTGTGTTTTGCTGCTCTGAGTTCTAAGGGATTAGATTAAGATTACTGATCAAGACACCGTTAAAAGACAGATAAAAACCACCAATTTTTGAACTTCTAAGAGCAAATTGGAATATTCTACGTACATTTAAAAAGATACAAGATGTGTGAGATGAGCTGCAATGAAAGTGGCTAGATATTTTCTGGGCAAGAGAAAAGGAGTTTCTCATCACTTATGAAAAAGGTTTTCATAATCATCTGAGCTGCAAATTGAGAAGGCCAGATTTACGTTTCAAGCAAAATTAAAGATCAGTTATGAAAGAGCATATGGAAATATATTTAAAAACCCTTTTCCCCTTTTGTGCTAGTATGAATCACAGACCTAAAATTGTGTTAATTCCAGCAGTCACAACAAGATACTCAGATGCTTTTTCATAAAGGTTTTATATCAAATTAAAAAAATTATATTTTTTTGTGTGTGCCTGTCTTTAAAATGATGGAAATATCAGTTAAAAACCACTTGTGTTTTGCCGTAGAGCTATGAAAGTTTTACATCATGTGCTTTACAAGTTCCATATAAATGAGGCTTTGCTCTCCTATGTGAAAGATTCTGCCTAAGAGAGTCTTGTTACATACTGGTTAGACTCCAAACTTGCTTGGGAAAACAGAGTTTTAAAAATCTTTGTGGATTTTTTGTTCATTTCTAAAATGATTATGTGTGTTTTTTACTTTTTTTCACCCATGCTAAGAAAGTAATACTGGAAGACGGAACAAAAAGACTCACTATATCTTGCAGATTGAAATGTATCTTGAACTTAATAAGTAATTACTGTGACAGAACTTTACATTTTTCTGAAAGTGAGATTTTTTTAAGCATTTTTTGCTAAGAAAAATGCAACAACTTGCCTCTGTGGAACTTACAAAAATGATGTCCCATAAATGTTTTTTTTTATTCTCTTACCCTTAATTAGCTATGGTTGTTCATTGATACAGATCTCATGTTGTTCTTTCGATTAAGAAAATGTATTGGGCTCTTGTAATGCCTATAGACCTTGGTAATGAAATCCTTGGTGCTTTTTTGAGATCCATGCTCCTGAAGTCATTTAAATATGTAGGAGACAATAACTGCTATCTATAAAACTTGTAAGTGCATTCATTTTAGTAACATTTTTTCTTGTTAAAGAAGAGATAATTGTCGTGGTGACACACCTCCATGTCTGTAGAAGAGCTAAAATTATATGATTTGATGTAAGGCTTTGTAAATAATCTTTCTACCTTTATCTGTATTTCAGGTAGAAGCAGCTGGAGCAACAACTTCATCACATTAGATCCTTACAGGAGCAAAGTTGTCTTTCATCCAGCTGTCTTAATTTCAGGGTGCAAATAAAAGTTTCCCACTA
This sequence comes from Callaeas wilsoni, assembly GCA_013398955.1. Classification (NCBI taxonomy): domain Eukaryota; kingdom Metazoa; phylum Chordata; class Aves; order Passeriformes; family Callaeidae; genus Callaeas; species Callaeas wilsoni. Next base: position 173,726 of record VWPU01006922.1, read on the forward strand.
AACTACATTTTTTGCTCTCAATGTGGTCTTGATGCAAACTATATGTCAGACTTTTCTTGGAGGTTATATGCTTTTAGATTTTCTTCACATATCTCTGTATCCAGAGGCTAAAAATCTCTCTGTTTTTTGATGCAAATGGTTGTTCATTGTGACAACAAAATGAAACACATGGAGCTGATTTAAATAACAATATTGTAGTTTTAATTTAACTCTAGATAAAACAGAAGAGATCCATTATCTGTATCTCTGTCGCAGAAGAACTGTCTTCTGTAGAGTGCATATGTCTGACTAGAAAATTTGCTAGGATTCTGTTGCAAGATATTTTTCCACATAAGTGATGATTTTGTTTGCCAGAGGGATGTAGAGCAAAAGAGGAGTTGGTATACGTGCAAATGAAAATTGCTTACACTCACAGAAAAACATGTTCCTCTAAAGCGATCAGGATAAATTTTTTCTTAAGAAGTGTCAATATTAAAGGGAGAAACTGCTACATGGATAGTTCCTGTCCCCTTAGGATTATAAGATCACTTTTCTTCCTATTTATTTTGCTACGACAGACTCCTGATCAATGTTTCAATGCTAAACAAATTTTGCATGAGACACGAGTCTACTTTTAAGATCTTTTGCTAATATAAAAAGATCGAGATCAGACAATAATCAGAATTATGTGCTACCCATATCTAGTCTCTTGATTTTACTGCAGACATGTTACTTAAACTTCCTTTTGAAGAGGAAAAAATATAGCTCCTTCTAAAATAAAACCTGGAAGTGGTTCTGGGAATAGGTTGTTTGACTGATAGCTTCCCAAAGGCTGAAGGGCTAAGACAACCATAGGCTTGTTGCTATGTGCTCTACACAACATTTTCTGCATGTGTGCTTGATCCAAAATCCTTGAATACACCATGATGCCAGGACATGCAACACACTTCGGGCTGTAAGAATTCAGCTCTGACAGGCTGCAACAAAGCCTTCACACCATCAGTTACATTTTCAACAGGAAAAAACCTTAAGCCCACGAAAACAGGAAATATGTCTTTTGTTCAAAGGATTATCATGTAGGAATAAACGCCAAGTCCGTGTCAAGTTCTGCTTGTTGTGGATGCAGCTAGCTTGCTCTAGACCAGCCTTGAAGAACATGGGCATGAATTACCCTCTAAAAGTGATCTGGAGACAAAAGGTAACTGCATGGCATAAATGTGTTAGCCAGCCAGAGCACAGCTATCAGCACAGTAGTAGGGAAGTCCCCTGGGGACCAAATCGCAATCCATTTCTGTGTCTGTGATAATGATGTAAAAATACTTATTGGCGAGTTTTTGCAGATGACAGTCTTTGGTAGGATAATAAATGATAAAAAGGAGAGGTTACTTCTGTGCATTTGTCATAATCTGGGTGGGTGATCAGAGAGGGGATCCTTCATCAAGCCTGCCTATAGTCTAGTGTGGTTAATCTCTGTTGTGGCTTAACCCCAGCTGGCAGCTAAGCACCACTTCCTTGCTCATTCACAGTGGGACGTGGGAGAGAACTGGAAGGGCAAAAAGCAAGAAAGAGCATGCACGCCCAGCCTCGCTGGAGGGGTGGAGTGAGAGGCAGAGAAGGCCTTCTCACTGTGTAAGCACTGCTCTACAACAAAGAAAATGTTTCTGCATTATACACACTATTTTCAGCACAAATCCAAAACAGCCCCATTCTAGCTACTGTGAAGAAAATTAACTCTGTCCCAGCCAACACCAGCACAATCTCCCCCTCTGAGATTAATTAGTCTCCTACTCTGAACCGTTCTCTAGAGGGTACTATCATACTAGCTTCCTCTACCGACTCGAAGGGACTCTAGGGAAATTAGCCTTTATAGACAAAAATTAGCCCTTGGAAACACATTCCACTTCCCTGGTCTGACAAATATCTACACGTCTAGGATGTGAATAATGCATATTCTTGTGGAGTGTCTCGCAAAATACCACTTGGGGAAAAAAAAAGGACTCTGTTGACTGTCGTTGCACACAAAATATGCCTGTTTTGGAATAAGTGAGAAGCACAGGTACTCTTCAGTCTAAGGCATAACTATGAAACCCTCTAAAACAGGAAATCAGCAGGATGATTAAGAGCCAAGGAAAACAGTACCACCCCCACAAAAAAAAAAAAAATCTGGTTTTCTGTTTGTGAGGTCCTAAATTTGAACATAAAATTAGTGTTTCTTCAGTTTCTCTTGCCTATCAAATAAGTAAAGTATGTAATTTAATACTATGTATTCACAACCAGTGTGAAATTTTTCACTATAAAACCTCTTTTTTAGAGACTCTGTCTCTTTAACAGAATGGACAAACTTTGTTTTTCCAGAAAAAGCAAGAGCCATCATAGTTTGGATCTGTGGCTAGTAGATACAACATTCCAAGATTATTACAGAATACAAAAAAGAGAATTTTTTTCTTTTAGGTAGACCATCCCAAAGCCATTTCAGAATTTACTTTATACCTAACAGATCTAAGATCATTAAACTGTGAATATTTTTGAAGCAAGCCAATGCAGATTCTAAGACTCTTTCCTACCCAAGACTTATTCTTTGCATTTGGAGTGTGAAGGATGTTCTATCATTAATTTTAAAAACTTTGACAATAGAGAATTAAGGAGCAAAAATGACTAAACACTACATAGTCTGACATCAATGTCAAAATATGAGGAAGTGAAGTCCTTTTAACTCACTGACATATTTGTATAAATTTTAGCTTTCCTAAACTAAACAGGTAGCCCCTGAACCAAAAAAAAAAAAAAAGAAATAAAATATATGGTCCTTTAGTGCACAGACTAACATAACATGCCACTTGCAAATGAAGTCAATTTTCTTTAAGCTTATTCCTCCAAGGTATCTCTCTTGAAATCATATCTGTCTAGAGTTTTTCAGATATGGACACCACTAATTTTTCTGTTTCACATATGCAGAGATTTCTCAAGATAAATAAGAAAAGGACAAAATACAGGCAAACACAAACAAATTCTTTTTTTATTATTTTATTGTTTATAAAAAGAATTATGTAAATATCCTTATTTTATTTCAAAATAAAATTTCTAAGTATATTTGAAATATTTAGTAAAAATGGGACATGTTTTGTCCTTCCCTAAGAGAAATGACACACATGAATTTATTTAGTAGGAGGGCTATGTTTGTGCTCTACATCATAATACAATCCAGACAAATGGATTGTGCCTTTGTGATCTCCAAGCATCTGTTTCTTCACAAACTGTCCTCTCCAGATTACACAGGCATTTCTGAAATGTTTAAAAAAAAGAACAGATTCCATCTACTTATCATTCTGAACATAAGTAATAATGTAGTTTTATATTATTTAAACATAATACCCAAAATAGAAGAGCATGTCTGCAGATGGATAACAATAATTATAAAAGTAGAGGAAGACTGTTAGAGTAATAAGTATGTTTTGGTTTTATGATCATCTTGTCTAGATTCTAAATTACCTAAATATGAGTTCTTTGATGCACAGTAAGCCTTAAAGCTAAATATGAATTTAAATGCAGAAGCTAGTGGTTTTGACTTTTGAAATGTTGATCCTAGATACTGGAATAAGACTTTCTAATATGATGTTATAAGGTATTGACTAAAAGTTTCAAATATTATTGTCTACTATTTTTCAAACATGTTAATAATTGTCTTTTCTCTCTATAGATTTTCTCCCATTGAATCAGGTTACATAATTTAGAGACTCAATATTACAGATTTGATACCTGTGCTAAATTGGTCTAATTATGCAGCCCTTGATTTCACCAGCATACAAAAATGCAGAGCAAGCAAACAGCATCAGATTCTCTCTGCTAATCTTCATCCTACAACTGGAGGTTTCACATGGTTCTAAACAAGGTAGTCAGAAGAGCTGACAGATAATGCCTTACATGGAAGCCTCATGGCTTTCTCCTGTATCTTTTGTTTTCCCTTTACAATCCTGACATAGGAAAGCTCTTGTTATTCTTGAAAATCAGGTATCCTTAAAGGCATCTAACTTACAACTTCCCTTTTTACAGGTCAATTTATAACATTTTAGTAGCTTATATTCCAGTGAACTTAATTTGAAGTAGAACAAGAAAGGTGCAGCCTGTGTAATGATGCTTTTTTAATGTTAGAGGAGATGATATCAGGACCTGGGCACTTACTTTACTATACGAAAAGTCAAGTAAATGCACATTTAACTCACTTTTCCAGTAGCCGTGTGTTTTGTATTGCTGTGGAGGTTCATTCCTGTCCATCTGAATATCCAGTCCTGTAAAAAGTGAAGTTATTCTCTTTAAATCATAGAATCATAGAATCATAGAATCATAGAATCATAGAATCATAGAATCATAGAATGTGCTGAGTTGGAAGGGACCACAAAGATCACAGAGTCCAGTTCCTGGAACCTGTGCAGCACTCCCCACGAGTCACACTGTGTGCCTGAGAGCATTGTCCAAACTCTTGAACTCTCTCAGACTTGGTGCTGTGACCACTTCCCTGGGGAGCCTGTTCCAGTGCCCAGCCACCTTCTGGGTGAAGAACCTTGCCCTGATATCCAACATAAACCTCCCCTGAGTCAGCTTCAGGCCACTTAGTAAGGATCAGGGACATTCATTATCTCACATGCTCCTGTGAACCATTCCTGTCTCATTTTTTTGTTCCTTTTCTACCTTCTGTGTCAGTCAAACAAAGGAAAATTTAATTCTGAAGACAAAAACCAAAATCTATGAATCAGAAAACAAAATGGCTACCCACCATAATTTTTAGTATACAAAACAGATTCATATAACTTGCAATCAATGTAGGGCCAGGGCTTAATGTACCATTAAAATACAATTCACATCCAACAAAAATCACCTCTGTACAACTGTGCCTTCGATTTCATAAAACAAGCCAGAGACACAGCATGAGGTTAAACATATCTAAATATAAGTAAATTACACACATAATTAAACACAGATTTGACTCCAATTACTCCTATTTTTTAAGATGAACAATACTCAAGAGAAAGTAATATTCATAAATAGGAAAATAGGAAAAAATAAACCCCACAACCAAAGAGAGGGTTTTCTAAGTTCAAGACCTTCCCCTTCAGGTACAAACGTAGGAAATTTTGAGCTAGGCTGTATCATTGAGTCTTTTTGTGGCATTGTCTATTAAAAGAGCCTCATGCTCATAACACAATCTAAGTGAACCATATAAGGGACAGTCTTCAACATACAGTGGTGCTTGCTCTCTATAACCATCCTATACTTCAAATGGTTACAGTATCTTCTCGATGTACTAAAACAGGTTAAAATTATTATGAAAAAGCTGAGGAAAAACGAATATATAAGTCTTCAGGAGCTGACTGAGTTGCCTTAAGGTTAGGTTTTAGTTTGCGAAAATATTGAAAAGGACTGAATCGAGGATGCAAAGCATTTTTGGAGAATACTGAGCCACTGTTAGCCAAATCTCTCCTTATTCTCTGTGCACACAGTAATAATGTATTTCTACTTTGAAATGTGCTTTATTGTCAGTGTTTTTATGCTGACATACACAGCTGCTTTGAAATAGAAGCTCCTATATTGGTCCTTGCATAGAGAAAGAGATTAACTTCTTTCAGGTCTCAGATTTCAAGACTTTTACTATTCATATCTGTACACTGATGTAATCTGAATTTTCTTCCCTTTCTACTTTTCTGTATACATTTTCTGTATATAGCTGTCTGTTTTGGCTGTCTTTTCAAGATTATGAATCTATATTATCCCCTTAAGAAGCCTGATTATGACAGCATGATTAAAACTAAAGACTTCACTACAAATGCAATGGGTTTGATTTTAATGGGACTACTTACAGAGTAGAACCACTTCCTAAGTTGTGTGGTGTGTTACACCATACGTTGTTGAACTGAAGCTGATTAAGTTATGCAGGAAGTAAAGGACAACTTTTGAATCAAGGTAATCAAATTTTTGATTGTCATTAAGGAAACCTGGCATCTGACAAATATTCTTACTCTGTCAGAATACTGGCAAAGGGAGGCTCAAAAAGGCTCAAAGGGAGGCTTTGAAGTGCAGTATTATGCTATCGACATGTGTTAACTTATTTTTGAAATCCCTGATTTGGTTTTTATGCTGAAGTAAAAATTATCTGCACCATCTGGCAGGACAAAGATGATGCTTGGACTGTAACTTCCAGAATTTGTCATTGCAGTAAACAATTTAAGAAGATGCATAAGAAGTACACACAGAACAGTGGTGGAAGCTTTCCACTCTGTAATTACTTCATACTTTCTCTTAAAAGTCTTAACCTTCCAGATGATGTTTCCTCTTCCATAAATATTGCTGGCACAGCAGAAAACAGCTGGGATTTTCTGTAAATATAAAACTCAGACAATTAACTCAAGTACAACACACACGTCATCATATTCATTTGCCATTTTCATGGTGGCTTGTCCTTTCTACATTTTATTATTCATTTATGATAGCTATTATATGCCTTTCAGAGTCTATCTGGCTCTCCTGAGGAATATTTACGACTATTATAGGGCTCTTATGAGAAGACCCAAAGACAGTTATTGCAGAAACTCTGTGAAATGCTACATTAGTGCAGAGATATGCTAGTAGTAAAATACCTGAACTTGTTTCAAAGTATCCCTTGATGGAAATTAGAAGATGGGCTTCTACTGGTGAGGTTCTTTATCTCCTCTAACCCCATCACCTCACACAACTGAGTAGTTCTGATTGGAAGTTTAGTAGTCAGTGATTGCATCTGGTGCCTGAAAGAAAGAGGCTCTTGGAAAAGCTTTCAGTGTCAAGAAACAAGAAAAAAACCCTGTTTTTATAGGTATTGGCTGCAGTAATAATACAGAGGAAATAAAAATGGGAAGACTTTAGGTTAAAATAGAAGGCCTAGAGTTGTCTCTTCTGACACTCAGGGACATCTCTGTTTACCCCTTGCTGTTCTACTTCCTTCTATTTTTAAGAAGCAAGGGTGGTGTCTCGATGTAAATCTGACTACTGCAATTCTGCAGCACCTTCTGGGAGGGAAAGAATCTGGAAGGAAGAGAAACAAATTGGGGAAGAGGAAGAAGGGCATAGCTTTCACTAGCTTCTTTTTTTTTCTTTTTTCTTTTTTCAATCAGTGTCTAATTTCATTCCTGTATCAATAAATGACCATGAAGAAAACTTCTGAATCATGTTTCTTCTAACACATCCATTAAAAATCTTTACCATTTTTCTAACTTTTGCATCCTCTGTATAACAAAAAAAGCAGTCATTTTAGTTTAGAGCTAGGAGATTTTCTGGCATGTTAGTGATGGTTGTAGGAGCAAATATCATATACTGCCAGGGAATAAATTTGAGAAACATCTTGATTGGAAAATCAAAAAAGGTAATTTACTAGGATAGAAAAATTAAAGAAAGTAAAATAGAAGATAAAAAAAGTGAGAAAAGCAAAAGAAAGTTAAAAGCAAAGGCTTGATAACCCATGGATACAATATAAATACAAAGAATTTCAGTTTGGATTTAAATATTAACTTCATCTTATATAGAACATAAATTCCTGTGATGAGTTCATGTCCAGTGAATGCAAGAAATGTTTTCTATTATGCAAGCTCATTATCACAGCTATTTAACACACTTCTTTTAGTGGAATCTGTGCTACAAGTTACATAATATACTTATTTTTTCAGAACTTAGTTTTTGCGCTGTGTTTGAAAATTGAAATTTGTTTGTGTTGGCTGGGCTTTAAGTGATTTATGAAAGAAAGCTGTGCATTGTCTTGGAATGTAGTTTAATTTCATTTTGGACCACTCCAGCCTTTATCTTTGGCTGTTTGAGGGAAGCTAAAACAAGCTATTTGCAAAGATTAATCTTACCCAGGAAAGCTAGTCTCCACAGGTATATTCTTTAGTCAAAGGAGGGGAGTAGGTTCTACAAAGGAAATGTTTCACAACAAGAAGTTCTGAATCATCGCTGAAGGTGTCCTCCTGCACTAAGGATATGTAAGAAGATGATCCTTTGTAGGTAAAATCAGTCTTTCTTCCTAACCCTTCAAAGGATTACCATACTTCATTACAAAATGCTCCTCTTAAAATATTTCTTGTCATTGAATGTGTTTTCATGTTTTGCGCTCTACACTTCCTTGTCTTTCTCGCTAGTGCTGTATTTTCTTCTGCCCAGTTTCCTCTACTCTCAGTTACAGGTCATTGATTTCGTTCAAATTATTAGCAAAATTTCTTTTTATACTAGGATGAACATCTCATGAGAGGACCAGAATATTATCTCCTCTTTCCTGTATTCCTGACCATAGGCTTCCTGGAACAGGATTAATTTTTGCTTCGGATTCTTAGTCAAAACTCATCAGATTGCCTATATTTAACCAAAATCAAAGAAAAAATCCAAACAAAACAAAACAACACCCCCAAAATACAACTCTAAATGTGTAATATCTTAGTAAGTAACTTAATTGAAGTCAATATTATCGGTTTCCTCTAGCTGAGGATCTGACCCTGAGCATTTGTTAAGTGTGAGATTAAGTGTAAATAAATCATATTGCACTATTGGAGTGTATGAAAATTGGGTTATTTTGTTTTCTGAGTTCTCCTTCTTTTGCTCTTCTGGTTTACTTAAATTAACAAACAGCATGAAGCTTTTTAAACCTGTCCTAGATGTTCATGGAGGAAGAGCAAATGCCAAGCTTTAACATACAATTCATTACAAATAGTGAGATACCTTATAGGAGGTAGCAGAAAATATAATCATTCACATTTAAATTAAGTGTTTCAAATAATGATTTAATTGAGAATTAATAAGCCAGTTATTGCAGGTTAATTAAATGCCACTTGATGATTAAAAACATATTATTTGTTCAGATTAACAACTATTAGGCAGTGGTGTAGCCCCACACCCTGCTGTGTACTTATTATTTTAAAAGTCACTGCCAGCTTATTTCTCATTTTCATGCTTGTTTTGTTTTGTACTTCATTGCTGTTTATAACACCTTGAAAAAAAGACAAAAATACCCCAAAATTTTAGCACAGGATTGTTTTCCCCAACATTGAATATTTCTTGGGGTTTTTTGATATGAATGCTTTTAAAAGTTCATCTATGGTAATTGTAAGGAAGAAAACACTGAAATATGACAAGTGTTATACATATACAAGCTTATATAAAACAAGGAGGAAATTTGCAATGAGTGTATACAACACAACAGAAATTAAGGAAGTCAATTACCAAATCTGTAAACTTCAAAATAAATTCTGTGATTTAACTCATGGGTCATACCCAGTTAATTTTCTGTAGAGCTGTACAGCCATACATGCTACTCACATGTGGATGCAGTGTGTGAATATTGTCTTTTGGTGGTCAGGAGTAGGTGTTAGAAAAATCCACAAAGTGTGCATTGATGCTTATGTTGTTTTGTGCTGATGGGTTATTTAGAATTCCTTGTAGATGAAAGATTGCCATAATAGAGCAAACTTTTCATCCATATTAGTGCACAGTATAAGCACCATCTTTTCTGATCGTAAATCCAAAACAACTTTAAATCAAAGCAACTGTGCAAATCAGTTTTGCATGCACAGCAGGACAGCAGGGTTCTCCCACCTCAGTTTGGACAAGAAACTGCAGCCTGGCAGGTAGCCTGTTGCAATAATTTCCTTTTGGAAAGATTGCACAACTACCATGAGGTGAGGGAAGTGGCAGGGTCATGTATATGCATATGCTGATTCTTTGCCACTTTTGCTGATTCTCATCCTCTTCAATGAGCTCCAGCTGCACAAAAAAAATGGACATGGAGTTTTCTTCTGCCTGTTCACAACCTCTTAGTGTTGTTGCTCCAAGAGGTTTGCTTCTGTTTCTCTGTTTGGACAATGTTCTCAAACACATGGCGTGATTCTTGAATTGAACTGTGCAGAGCTCAGAGTTGGAATTGATGATCCTTGTGGTCTCTTTCAGCTCAGAATTCTGTGATTCTACAATAAGTGAGCTAGAGAGATACCAGGAAGCCTCTCCATGACAGTCAGGTATCTTAACAAACAATTTATTTTATTGTGTTTTGACCATGGGGCATGGTTGATTAGCCCAGCTTAAGTGAAAAAGATAATGAAGACAGGAAAGAATGAAAAGATTAATTTACTCTGATTTATAGCAAGGTTCTTCATACAAACTGAGGCAGAGAAAAAGGTTCTATGCACTGGTTTACAATTATTGCTTGAAGTCCTATGTCAAAAGCATAAAACTGTTTATTTTCAATGCTATGAACTGCATTTCCTTTTTCTATAATCAGAGATGGTAGAATTGGTGTCATGGTCACTGGAGAACATTTTGCACCAGTATGCACAACTGTTATGACTTCTGAGAGGCCAAAGTCTCCTTCCAATCGTCCTCTCTAAATTCATGGATGGCTCGCTGACAAGCGTCTTCCTGGCACCAGTAGGTTTATAAACAGTTGTCTTGATAGCATAGTAGTTGATCTTAAAGTTATTTTACAGAAAAATATCTTCCTAACCTATCTCAGGCATTAAGGGAAACACAAACTTACAAAGGAAAGGGTCTTGAGAAAAGAATCAATTACACTAGCTACTGTTCCCTCGAACTCACTGACTTTTAAGCTGGAAGAGGAGTCAGTTAAAAGGTTTGTTTTCTCTTCAGTTGGGTGTATAAGTGTTTTCTCCAGAGGTCAGGAAGGCCAGTCTTTCCTTAGCATAACAGACAATGGAGAAAACTGTGAGCTACCATGCTGAACAAGACAGACAACATTTTCTTGATGAAAAAGTCAGCAAGAATAGAGAATGTAGTGTCACTTATTTTGCATTTCCTTCAGACTGCTTTATCAGACAGTTTCAGCAACTTCTCACATCTCTGGAGTATTCATGAAAGTGATGTATGATTGTGAGACGATGCAAATGCTATGTGTCAATAGGTGTCAGGATCCTCGTATTCTTTGAGTTAAACAGCTAAAGATATTTTAATATGAGGCTTTTTAAGCATTTAAACTATGCCCATTTTGAGACATTAATTACTTGATACTCTTATAGTGTCATTTGATGTAGCTGTATGGGCCATATGGCTGTTGTGGATCTGATTCCCATGCTCTTCTTCAACTTTCTGAGACTGACTGTAAATTATAAATTGCAATGAGCATTTCAGCAGCTTGGTATACCTCAGTCATCCTCTGCAAACCTCAGCTTATCCTGAAACTAGCACAACAGACATTCAAATGAGGGAGCAATTATCACACAAATCAATTGTAAAATGCATTGTCTCAGCTTTATTAAAATGTCAGTGGATAAGGATGAGGATGGTGGTGGAAATAAAGGACTGAAGTATTCCAATAATTCAAAATGCATTATCATATACTTTTTCTGTACCTTTTTGGATCTATATAATTAATGATTGAAATAAATTCTGTTTGAAAGTTGTGATGTGGTATAAAGACAAAAATAGCTTTCAACTTAAAGAAGAAGAAATTAAAATACAATAATGCATCCATACCTTTCATTGCTATTTAATCAAATTAAATAGTTGAATTTTGCACATATTATTCACTTTATTTATGTTGCCTCACCATTTAAAATGTTGTTTAGTACCAAAGAAAATTACCAATGAGTCACTTAGTCTATAATCATTCCTATTTTCTTGTTTCTAATTTTTCAGACTTTTGTAATTTCAAAAGTGCTCCATTACACTGTATTTACAGGGTCTTTTGCCTTCCTGAGAAATACTTAGATGAAAAGAAGAAGGGTGAAAATGAGAGAGAACTCCATGAGACAGAAAATTGGAGAATTCTGGTCCCTGATGAGATGCTTGGCCATTTTTTTTCTTTAGTGATCTCAAGGTGGTTTTTGACTGGAGTAGATACCATAAGTAGTGGGGCAGCAGGCCTTGCTTTGTGTCAGCCAGTTTACTCTTGTACCTTTTCTTGCCTCAGTACTTCAGGTCATACTGAAAAGGAAGACTTTCATCACACCTCATACTAGGAACATCTGCACATCCTATAGAGAAGGTAAATCTGATGATATGGAACGAACAAAGCCATAAAAAACTGCTGCAATTCTTTTTGCTTTATTGAGTTTCTTATGAATAGGAAGCACTTTAAAATGCACTCTTTCTTTAGAGATTCCATCCTCTCTAGTAAGAGGCATATCACAGGTGACCCACTCACATGTCATAGGATTGTGGAGGAGTCGGGAAATGGAATTAGCAGTGCAGGGCTGCATCTGTGTGAAATACCCTCCTTCTGCACACTGCTAAGTGGGCTTGGAGGCTTCACTGTGCTCTGGCTACACCTGAAATGCAAAGATCACAGGCAGATGGTCAGAAGATGAGTATCTTGTCTCATCATAGGAACAATGACAGGAACAAAATATCCAAAAATACAGGGAGGTTAACACAGAGGAAGTAAATGGGCTTTAGGATATGCAGGAGAAATGAATGACAGGAAATCTCTAACCACAGTGTATGGAGGGAATCAGGAACCTGCAAGCAGATCTACTTTGCTTCCCTTAAATATGAAAAAAGTAGCAGAGTGTGGAAATGTTGTTGAGGAGGTATGAGAAGCATTTTGCTTCAAGGTGGGGAAAATGCAGAGGAAAGACAATGGCTTTAGTGTTCATGGAAATGCTGTATGCAGGAAGGAAAGGACTTCTCAGAGCATGTACAGCTCCCTTTTTGTTTCACTGTAACCATCATCCTACACTGATTTTGGCAGAGGTTACAGAAACTGCATGAGAAACTAAGAAAATCCCGAGAGGCAAAGTTGTGAATGTTTTAGTCACGGTCTTTGCACCCTATTTTTGTACAACATTGGGGCAATACAAGGTGTTTGTGAAACACAGTTGAAACTCACCAACAGGCTGCAGTGCTGCTGTGGCTGCACTTGGAAAAGAGACATAACCACACACTGTGACCATACATGCCTTGTGTGTTAAGAAACCAAGACAGAGAAGAAAGGATAAACTTCCAGCCCTTCAAAGTAAATGGCATTCTTTATTATTATTATTATTATTATTACTATTTCTATTGTTATTCTGTTCATCAATAAGAAATGCTATGAGAACTACAGTAAAGTAAAAATATTAATTGGAAAAATTAAAATTTCCATTCTCAACCAATGCGAATGGTCTCTTTCAAATGATTTCATCAACATTTATTGCATATTCTAATATTTTATAAAAAGAAATTTTTATTGGAAGACACTTTCTTCATGGACAATTTTATTATTCAAGAAATTTCTATCATCTCCAGCAGAAATATTTCTGTTAATATTTTGCTTTACATTTTGTGTAATCAATTTTCATGTAGATTTCCATTTAAGTTTTGAACTATTTTAGTATTGTTTTTCAGAACTGATTAATTAGGGAGACTTAGATTCTCCACTAAGATCTCTATAACTGCCTATTAGTATTAAATTCCTAGTTCAGTGTTTTTCAAACTATAGATTTTAAAATGTTCCTGTCTTCCCATAACCATTACGGTAGATTGATAGAGTGCCCAATAGACCTGTCTATCTGCAGTGCAGCTTACAGGGAGGCTGCACAGTCAGACAAAAATGTCCAAAGGAGGTGGCAATTCAAAAACTGATGTTCAAAATGTTACTGTATTTCTACAAAATTATCTGCTACCAGCAAAATACCTTGACCCAGAGCAACAGATATTTTGCATATGTAAGCAAGAATACATTTTCTGTGTGAAGCAAATCCTGTGACCTGACTGACATCTTCCAATGTAAATCTGTCCTCTCATTTTCCTACTGACACAGTTTTGTTCTCAAACTAAATTGAATCTCACATCTGCAGCCTTGGCTGATCTGCTGCTCCTTCAGACCTTTTTCTCCTGTCTTAAATTTTCTGTCTGCATACATTTTCTCACAACTCTCTGCACTTTCGTTTTCCCCGTGACTCATCCTTTTCTCTCTGCAATTCTTCTGCTTCTTCTCCATTGGAGAAGTTCCTTAGCTGCTGTCCTGGAGTGCAGAAGAACATGGTGGTGACTCTCACTCGTCCTAGCAACACTTGACCATATTCATTTTTCTTGCAGTAATTTTTTCATTCACAGAAGAGCAGTTACAAAACCACTAACTTCTTATGGTATATTTCAAGGAATTCTCACAAAGAAGAAAAACCAGCTGTACAATAGATCTTATGCTTCAATGCTTCTGAGATGAAACATTTTCATCTTTAAAAGACTTCTTCTTCAAAGATTTCCTTTGAGTTCTCTTCCAACTTGCAAATGCAAAATAAAATTCTAAATTTTTGTTGTTCAGTTCTTTTGTTTTAAGCTAATAATAATGCTTAACTTATTACTTTTTACTGTATTTTAAAATAGTAACAACTAATAGTTGCAGTTTAAAAACAAAAGTTCACTTCTCATTTCCTTTGTTGCAAACACAGAAACATGAACATTCCTATGATGTATTTATGAGGGAAAGAAGGGAGGACTTTTCTAGCAGTCTGTCTGCCAGTCCTTTTCTGTAGCTAAGAAAAGCATCATTTGCCAGTGCAGCTCCTGCTATACTTTCACTAATCCCAGCTGCCAGACTGAAGTTGACCGAAAGGATCTGTGGTGCTGTGCTATGAACTTCAATAGCTTTAGTCCTATGTAGGGGTCTGAGAAATTAATTAAAAAATAACCCTCCCAGCTGCAAAGTTGTGGGATACAGGAGAGTCCTAACTTTTACAGGCAAAGGGATAAGGCAGGTAGAATAGAAAAGGATGTGCTGTATTAACATAAGTCAGCCCCTGAAATAAAGACATTCGCCTCCTTCTTGGACATCCATTGAGATCTTCATGTCAAAACTAAAGCTACATGTTAGAAATCCTTTTGATTTAAGGTCTTATTTGTAGCTTTTTGCATATATGTTCATGGCCAAGTTTTTTTTTTAGATTCACAATGACTGTTTGTCATGACAGAATCCTTTCCTTTAGCCTCAACAGCTGCAATCTTTTCCCTGCTTTATAGTCAGAATGGTATTTCAGACATTTTCATATCTTAGTCTTTTGTACATGTCCTGGGTTGCAGTGTATTCTATTACCATCTTCAGGAGCTATTAAAAGTAGGTGGGGCTGTGTCCCTTGCCTCCTCTCTCTGGACTATCTTCTGTTAATAGGCCAGCTGTTGAAACCAGGTGGGGCAGCGTTCCTTATCTCTCCCATGACCCATCCTCCCGCTAGGGGGGATATCTCCTGTTAATGGGCCATCTAGTCTCACCACATGACTGATAAAATTACATCCTCCCATTGTGAGATGCTCTGCCCAGAGGGAGGAACCAAGCATCCCATCCTAGATATAAGCTAAGATTCCGAACACCAGAGCCAGCCCTTACCTACTGGATTCCCAGAGGACAAGAGCTACCACTGGACCTTCAGGTGAAGACCAGACCTTTTCTACAGGATCACTGCTTCAACAGGACCATCTTCAGCAGAACTCTGGAGGACTGCAGCCACCATTTTATTGGACTGCTACCAACACCCTGACTGACGGGGTGTCAGGTTGTATCCTGACTCTGTCAGTGGTTTCTTTTTTGTACTATTGCATTTATTTTAGTTTTTCCTATTAAATTGTACTTCTGATTTAGAGTTTCTCACTGGTTTTGCTTTCAAACCAGCACAGTACATGAAACGAAGGCCTTTCATGTCCTTCCCCTTACCTGTCATGTTTTTATATAAAATATTTTAAATTCTAAACTTTGTTTTCAATGATTTTTGCATGTTATTTTAAGTCTGGCTTTCAAGTGGGTACCTTGAAATTTCTTTCATATAATTGCATATTTCTCTTCTTAAGATCTACAAAACTTAATCTTCATTCCTGCAGTTGTCCTTTCTAGATCTTCTTCATGATAATGGCAAATTTCATAACAATCAAACAACTCTGAACAGTGCTCAAGTCTGATGATTGTCATGGTTTTCTTGTATTTCCTTTAAAATCATTGCATTTTAGTCTTAGCATTGGGTTTCAAGCTTTCAGGGAAACCATCCCTCTATTCTATCTAAATATTACCCAGAAGCAAAAAACTCCTCAAAAGGGCTCCCAGTTTCTGAACTAAGAATGCTAACAAAACAACAGCTTCAAGTTGGAATGAATAAATCTAGCAAGAGAAAGATTCTCCAAAGTATCCAATATTACTACTGCTTTTTAATTAGTATTTCATAAAGCATATGACTTACACCTTGTTGGGCTAAAGACATCCGTATAACATCTTTGGCCTAAAGTGTCATCAAGTTCCTGTTTAAGTTCCTTTCTAAGTAAGGATGAAATTTTCATCATGTCCAACCATTTTGACATTGTAGTTCAAATAATTCACCTTTTGTCCTATCCCAAACTTCCTTGATGTACGTATCTCACTTCTATTAGGATCTCAAAAACTTTTATTCAAATTATCCTTGAAGGAATAGGATACAAAATATTATAATGTATCCATATAAATACATCTATTGCTGGCACATAACACTAATAAATGCGCTGTTTATAGCTCCTATCAGTGGCAGAGTCAGGCAATAACCCTGAGCAGTATAAATATTCAAATAGAGACTTCCTTTTCTAACACACGCCTGCTAAATTCATTAAGGAGTAGTAGATTGCAAAAATGCCTTGTTACCACACAGCTGTAGTATCCTGCATCAACTAGAAGGCACTGTTCTGAGATGCTCGTCTATAGTTTTTCCTCTACATTTTAGTATTTTTAACATATTATATAAGTTTTCTGATGTCACAAGAAGTTTTAGACCATCTTCTAGCTAAAGAAACTACTAGGGACTTGATTTTTTTTTTGTAGGTTTGCCTCATGCAGGTCTGACCTATTTTACCTTGTTACGGTGATGGAGAGTTACCACATGGCTAAAATTCACTTTCCAAGAGTTCTGTATTAGAAACAATGTGGAAGCTTCAACTTCATATTCCCTATACACTAAAGTGTAGTTCAGAACACTAGCTTTTAATCAGTACAGCCATTCCACATTTGTAATCAGTTTACTTTCTATTTAGTGTTTATTTAAAATTAAGTTTATATATTCTATATGATGAAAAATATCTTCTGGCAAAATGTATACCAGCAAACTTATAGGTAGATGAGTCTTTAGTTTGTATCTTCCATTTAAACATCACCTGACCTGGAAAAATATTCCTTAGCTAAGGAGGCCATGTTCACTTTGTGGTGCTTTTTTTCCTTTTTCTTTTCAAGGACTTATAATTACTGAATGTTGGCCAATATACCCACTTAATCTTTTCAATGTGTTAACTGTTGCTTTATCTATCCTAACAGATGGAAGCTGATTTTGCACTACTTGAATTTTGCAAATTGATGCTGCCAGGATCTGCTTTGCAACTGCTATTGAACTTTCACTGGATAAAATAACTTCGATCTTTGTTAATTTCATAGAATAATTAAGATTTCCTGTAAGTGGAAACCTTGGACAGGTGTATGATGCTTAGAGGTAAAAAAGCTGTTCAAGAATCACTATATCAATGTAGTACATTGATACAATTATAAAATAGAAATATGCCAGGTAAAAAGCAGCTATAAAACACTCTGAGCTGCTTCAGCAAGATGCATGCTGACCTCAGACTACAGCAAATAATCTCCTGTTACTTACATGACATTTTCTTTTAGTGCAAATGTTCCACTCTGTGACCCACTTTTCCTACTTTATTAATTCAAAAAATACAATATAGCATGTGAAAAAGAACCAGTGTGATGAATGTCACAGGTCCATTGCTCAGTTGCCAAGGAAATTTTCCCTTTGGTGAGCACATGTTCTGAAAACATTTTATGTTTCTATTCAATGATTGCAGTCATTTGCTTTGTTTCTACGTGCTACATGCAGTAAACTCAGGCTTAATGAATCTACCCTTTTCTAACCTTTAATATCCTGAAACTCCTCTGCCCCACATAGGCATACAACCTATCTAATTATTTTGATATGTTCGTGTGTGGATTTATTTGGTGTCTCCTTCTTCCCCAGGCAGCTACTTGAGCAATGCCCGTGTATGCTCACGAGTGGGAATGGGAACCTGTCTCCTGCCTCCCAATCAACTGAGAATCAGGATACGCAACTAATTCCTCAGTCTCTAGAGCCGTTTGCAATTTTGTTGGTCATGACATATGTTCATGTCCAAAACTAGATTTGTTTTAGCTTCTAGACAGTTGTTGATAATATTTACTCTTTCTATAATGCTTCAGTTTATGGAAGGCAAGACAGAACTGGTGTTCTAGCACGGTTTCTGAGGGATCTAGATGATCAATTTATACTTAAACTTATAAATCAGAGTAGATTAGTACTGAAAATTCTCCCCCCTTGCTTCTTCTATCTATTCAATTTCCACCAATGAAAAGGGATTGATATTATTTTGTTTTCTGGAAAACCTGCTTGAGCAGAGGTGTTGGACTAGATGACCTCCAGTGGTCTCTGCCAACCTTACCCATTTTGTGATTCCGTGATTCATAATTCATACATGTTTGTGCAGTTACATTTTTTAGTCACAGAAGATAAAATTTAAGGTAGAGTAGAAATTTAAATATTTAAGCAAATATTAAATTATGACGGTGGCATATTACTATTCATTTTTTTGTTTCAAATTCAAAGGAAACCCCTGGAAGCATAATGTTACTTAAGAAACTTAAATGAGAGCAAAAGATAGATTACTGTGAAAAGACACAGATACATGTAAGTCTTCTTCCCATAAGTAGGCCATGTGGCAGCAACTTGATGTTTTCAGTATGCTTAGTTGCCATGGGCTGTCTTGAAACCAGGTTAGAGACACTCTATCTGCTCGTGCTTCAGCCTATGTAATCTTAGCACAGACTCACAGGCGTGATGCAGTACATGCTAAATCAGTGGAAAACACTGTGGAGTGCATAGGTATCTTTGTTATAAGAGTTCTTACTGTATTCATATGATTCCAAAATAAAGATTCAAAAGAGATTATATTCTCGTTAAAACAGAAAAGCAAAGTATGGTACTGGTAAGACAGTAATATTGTGTGTGTGTTTAAATGTGTGTATAGGGAAGACTAAGAAAAATAGGTGGATTTTATTCATAGTATTTAAAATTGCACAGGGATTTAAAATATTTCAGTATGTAATTACCTGAAATTCAGTCCTGAAATTTTTTTTTCCATTAAATTAAAATCTCCCTGAATTAATTAGTTTTTAACTTGTGAACTTTTAACTTTTCAGTAGTCAGAAAATTGGCTGACAACTAGTTTAGTTCTTTAGTCAGTAGGGAATTAAATTCCAAAACATAACCACACAACATATTGGTATATAATTTCAAGCACAAGAAATGAAATAAAGCCATAAGAATTTCAAGTAAAAAAGCAAAATGCATTTCTAATATTCCATAGTGAGGAATTTTATTTAGACAGAAGCATACCGAAAAGGAGCTTCCTAAAGCAAGCACCATGAAAACGTTCTAGCTGATGATATAAGCTACAATTCTGGAATGCAAAGGGTCAAAAAAATCCAAGAGATTTCATTATTTCTCATACATCAGTGACAAAACCTTAAGGCTGATGCAAGCTGATGAACCAAGATTTAATGTAATATGGTCAATTCATTTTGTACTGATTACAGTTCAAGCAGCTGCATCCTGTCCTATCAGTTATACTTCTCAGAAGGCTGCACTATTTTGAGTGAAAAGAGACATGCCATCAAATGGTTTAAAATATATGCATTAGGACAGGGAGAAGTAAGTACGGACTAGAAATGTTAAAAAGAAGTCAAATGAAGAAAACCTTTTGTCCAGCTGTTTACATATACTAAGAATTTTTTTCAAAGACTTTTAGAAACTGAATCTACATTGAAAACCACAGTGTACTGTAACTAATTTTTTCTAAATTTACTATCCTTTTAGATTTTATATAGATGACCTATAATATCAATAATGAATAATAAAGCATAATTTTAGAAGTATATACATGTGGTCTAACTCTGCTCCGAGTAGTCCAACATTGAACTCTATTTTTTAGAAAACATCTATTCAGTGTACATTTATCAGAATTCTGCTGTCCTTTTCAGAGAAGGTTATTTTACTCTTTTAGGGATGTGCCCTGTAAAAGCTAGCCATTTTGTGATATTTTATCAATGCATTCATTATCTATTTAAAGGAATAGAAAAGCAAAACAGGGATAAATTCTTAACAATGAAAATGTAAAGGAGTGGAGTGGAACCCTGAGGAGCAGATCAGCTAGAATGCTTTTAAATGATTTAAGCTGGGCCTTGTGATTGCCCCCATGCAAATATCTCCAGGAGGTATCTCTAACTTAGACTGATAACAACACATATAGCCATTCAGTTATGGGTTCCCTTCAGTACAGATACAATGATACCTTCTATCAAAATAAAAAGTAGATGTTGTTAGAACTGTAAACACTAGTGAAGCTTTCAACTCTAGCTTGATTTTCTATTATGGAAACATATTTGGAATAATAAATGAAGGCCTGCTTTTATATTCCTGATTTTATATTCCTGATTAAAAGAAATTCTCTTGTATTCACTGAGATTCTTTGTTCAAACACAGTTCAAGATCAGGACATTTTCTAGTCTGTTCTTACTTTTTACAGTGCAGGATTATAACAGTGCTGAATTGGGGCAATCATTTAAGGAAATAATCAGCAAAGTTGGGGCTTTGAGAATGCTCTGGAAAGGTCATCTCAGATAAATGTCAGCTAACTTTTAAATCTGTGGTCATTCTGAAAACACACATTGAAAACTGTCAAGTGCATGATTTTCAAATTAAACTGAGAAAACTCATTTTCTCTATCAGCTGACTGGGCTCTGGGTGTTCCCTCCATGCAGAAGTTGTCAATAAAGAAGGTGTTTTATGTGATATCCTCTGTTATCTTGTGGTTGAGTCCAGACTATAGTCAGAAGGGATGACTGTCACTTTTAAAGGCATTCATTAAATTTGACAACTTCTTTTATATTGATATATGTCAAGCGTTCGCTGGTTAAGTCAGCTTGTTTCCACTTGAGACCATCTGCAGTGGGTTTAAGGTTTTTTTAAGAAAACACTTTTCCTCCAATATGAATCACAAAGTTTATCTAATTTATATTAAAGTGCTAAGATCAAGTCAGCTATTTTAATTTATGCCAGCTGGGCTGAATAAGGTTCACTTCCTTTTCGAATTGTGTCAATCTAATATGGTTGTCACTCTAAACAGATGGAGTATTACGGCAGCATTAAGCTCATGGAGTAAAGGATCATGCAGAGGACTTACATCCTTTGTTTTATTTGTCCACTTGATACATTAATGATTTTGGTTTGCTCAGTTTATCATTTTTTTCATAGATAGTTTTCAGTTAAGATTCATGAATCAATTATTATAAAATTCCATCTTCTGAACACGGGATATTTTTGTGATATTGCCTGTGTGTGAATACAGACACGCATTTTTTGTACAGCAGGCAGTGCCATAACAGTATTTTGTACATATTTTCTTTAAACTAGTATAGCTTAAAGAAAAATTATTCTCATTTCCAAAGAAATCTATATAATTTTTTTCTCATTCTTTCCTACACCCTCCGTCAATGTTCTTGTGCAAGCTAACATCTGGGCACAGTCTTCCTTTCAATCGTTAATTATTACTACATAAAATTATTTGTTTACAATTAAGTATAGATTGTCACAAAGAAGAAGACTGAAAATTACTGAAAATGATAAGATTAAAGTTTTTCATTTGGCATATATTTTTAAGCAGTTAGAGAATTACAAATAATAACTTTTACTGATATATCTTTTAACATGTTCTATTGGCAGGCAGCTATTGTTTTGCCTCGTCACAGAGTAACAGAGACCTTAAGTCAAAAGACTTAAATATATGCTTAAATTTTACCATATTGTGACGGAGGCAAACCATCCCATGGTATCTATGCAGTGATAACATCAGGATGGATCCAGCTTCAATATGGTCAGCACAACTGTTCAGCAGTAAGGTTACTGCCATGTCACATCTCAGCACGCTGCCCAAGGACATGGTGATGGGTTGGCTGCAGCCCCAGAACCTTACCTTCACCTCAGCAAATCTGTCCTGAAGTGTCACTGAGAGTTGTACGTCAATATGTCCTGCTCTCCCTAATGACTGGTCTTCTGGCAGGATCTTTACAGTGATTTTATTAAGAAATCATTGTGTTTTGTAATAAGTATTGAATTTTGTGTAGCTGAAATTGTTTGGGGTTTTGTTGGGTTTTTTTTCCTTTGTTGAGTCCATAGAAATTATTTATATTTTTTGCAATCCTTGAGCAGATGCTTTGGATGAAGTTAGCAAATAAAGTTCTTGAGCCATTAGTCAGCTAAATGTAGCATAGCAATATAAGTAAATGTAGAAATATACTGTGTAACTAACCACACATAAAATAATTTGGTTTGCATCTAGGAAGCTATCCACCTGACTAAGTATTTTGGCTATACCTGCAGTGGACTGTTGATGACTTATTCACACTGTGATCAGGCTTCCCTGAACCTACTAGGAAAAGCTATAGTGCTCATTGCTATTCCATCCCAGAAGAGATAATGGCTGAAAACCAGTCAATAATTATTAAAGTCATGCACTTCAGGCTACTACAGTGAAAACTGTCTGAAAGAACCCAAATATGTATCTACGCATTCAAAAGCTTAAACAAATTAGTTGAACACTCCTATATTCTTATATGTAATTCTGCTCTTTCTTTAATTCTAATGTGTTGGAGACATAAACACTATAGAAGAGGAGTGGATAAAGAAAAACTGGATGCGACACAAAATATATCCAGATAGATTTCACAGGATAAAGATAAAACTTCAAAGTGAGATGACAGAGATGAATGGGTATTCTAAACCACAAGTTGAGACAATTTTTTTCTGCCAAGAAAAATGGGTTTAAACTAGAAGCCCAATCAAGGTTTTGAAAGATATTTCAGAAATAAAAATATGCCACATGAGTAAGCCTGTACAATAAACTCTAATCGGTCATGAATATAGTAAATTGAGTAAAGTCGAAGTTTAGAACCACAACTAGAAACCCATATTTTGTACAAACACAAGATGCATATCTGACCCCTCTGATACCATATCTTCAAGTCAGAAGCTGGTCTTCATTCCCTTCTATTCATTCTCATCTGGGCTGTGTGGTTAACAAGGGATTTCAAACTGTGCAAGTTGTGGAAAAAATTTTACTTTGCTGGCATCCTAAACATTCACCCAACCCACAAACTATTGTTGAAAAATACTTATTAAAAAAGAAAATGAGCTTAGACTTGATTTTGTTTCACAGGATACTTTATGCATATGACTATCAAAATATTACTGTTTCCATCACTGAAAAGGATAAAACTAGCTTTAGCAAGCAGGATCAATGAAGTTGTAGACATGACATGACATGACATGACATGACATGACTTGAAACAAAATTAACCAAACATGTTTTTAGAGCAAAAAAATCTTTAGCAGAAAATGTTGATTTATCAAATGTAAAATTTTAAGCAACTGAGTTATATTCAGTAGTAATGTCTCTAGTTTCCTCATAGATAATATTCTCAGCTTTCAGGTGAAAATGATTCTCTATAGCTGTAAGGCAATTTCACAGTGTGGACTTTAGACAGATGCTTAAATCTTTAGCTATTCTAAAAAATACAGAATGAGTCATTTCCATGTAGCAGAGGGGAAAAATCTTTATGAAATTACACTCCAATATAGTCTGGGATAAAAATAGTAAAAGGGAAAAAAATCACAGATTCAATTTTGACATTTCTAAAATGCAATGCTTCAAATCAATAGTGTTAAAAATATCAACAATTTCAACTTTAAAATCTCGTATTTTTAACTTTCTTTTGATTTCTAAATATCATTAGATTGGTTTAAAATTGCACCAGATAAAGAGAAAAATAGGTAAAGATTTTTGAAAATGTTATGTTTCACAAAAAAAAATTCCATTTGAAAAACATGATGTCAGTGATCTTCAGCGCCTCTGTGAAAACTTGACAAAATTCTCTCTTTCAAATATTTTCATGACTTTTTGTTCCCAGTTTTCATAATTAAAAAAAAACCAAAATCCAATATTGCTCAATATGTTAACTATACATGGTAAAGATTTGCAGGGAGTAGGAATGGTGCTGCAGGAATGGGAGCACCTCTTCCGGGAGGAGAGGCCAGGGTAACCCCATGCCAGACATAGCTGTTTCCAAATGTCCTGTGGAGGACAGGAATAAATTAGCAACTATGTGAATATTTAGCTGATAGCTAAGGATATCTCATCACACTGAGGTCTATTTAAAGGGTTCATTACTCTTCAAGGAAGAAAAAGAGACAAAACCCATGAAATATTACTCAGGAAAGAGGGAAATGTACTACAATTTCACCATATGTTGATGCATTTAATGACTTTGGAGAATAAAGTTCAGATACTATATCCAGTGCATTCTCTGCATGTGGAGCAAAGTAAATCTACTTTGAACACACAGGAGTCTCTTAATTTGTCACTTTTCTGAATCTGTCTACTAACACATATCTTCATAAAACATACCTGCTCTCAGGACCAGGCTGTGTACCATGTTGTGCTTTTAGTCAGTGCAATTAGCAAAAATAATAATTTTCCTTTTGTTTTCCTTCAGTACATGAATATGTCAGGTTCCTGACCATTTTTTTATCTCTTCTCATTTTCACTTTATAGAGAAAGTCTTAAACTCTTGGGACAATAACGACATTGAAGAGGACTCAGTGTTCAACCAGTACACTATCAGCATCTCTGCCTCTGAGCAGGAGAGGTGGAAAGGCAATAATGAACTGCATATGTTGTGCCTTTCTTTCACACTCTGTTGATTAGAAAATATGGGCAAAAAATTTAAATAAATAGCTTATGACCTCTACTGTGAAAATATAAGGTCTATGTTTTGAACCAACTCACATCTCTTCTTTATGGGCCAAGTTCAGTGTTTGCACACAGTAACATAGTATAAATTATGCAGGGATAATGATTCAAGAATTCAGGAAGGACTTTAAAAAACTTACTGTTTGCAAGGCACACCTGTGCTTCTTTACTTATTAATATGTGTTTCTTTGTTTCTACATTTATATTTAGAACACTGGAAAGGGCAGGTTGGGAGAGCATAGTTTTTGAAGATGCCACCAAAAAAAGTTACAAAAATAAGGGGGAAAGGTTTTAAAATAAGTACAAAACAAAATCTTCAAACAAAGCAATGCAAACATAGAATAGAAAGTGGAAGTCTCTACAGTTATAAAGACTTTGGAATCTGCTGAATAGCTGTGGGTCCACCTTCAAGGGGAAAACCTTTTTGCAAAAGGGAATGATGAGATTTCTGCATCCAAAATACTTTAAGTTTGACATGCATTTTTATGCATGTAACAAAGGTCTAGTGGTGGCTGTAATCTGTAAGGAGAAATTCCTGCTCCTTTACTTGACTGCCTAGTAAGAACATGGCAAATAGTTGATAGGTGTTACTGATATGGGAGGTTAAATTTGTCTTGCATTAGAGATAAGGAGCTTTTGTTAGTTTTTTATAAGAATTAAGTCTGTTCACAGTGAGAAATTATGGAAATTATTTTTTTTAAAGGTAACACACTTCCTTTGTACGTCTAAGCATTCATCCTGCCTGGACAACTGCAGTGTTGCAAGTGCAAGGTAAAATGTGTTGAACACAGGAGCCTGACTCTGCAGTAATGAAACTGCTGGGCTGCTGAATTACTTCTTGCCTAGAAATACTCTTTCGGGCACTGTAAAAATTATAAATTATAACTACAGCATATAAGGCGAACTCTGAGCTATGTACCGCATTTGACATGCTGAGGATGGCACATTATCATGCCTTACTAAACACTCTTGAGTCGCTGTTTACAGCTCTGCTTAGCTACTGGCCACAGGAAGAAGGAAGCATTAACCTAGGGAATGTGAGTGCACAGGCTGCACAGAATAGTACCCAGGTCTTCACCATGTCAATGCGCATCACACTAAAGAGGCAAAGACCAACACGTGCCTCCTTCTGCAATTAAATTATTTCCAGGAAAGGATATAGCAATATCATGTATTGGGATCTTTTATTCAAATACAGTTCAATATCAGACAGGCAAGTATACTTTCCTCTGGTAAAAACCCTCAAATTGTGTTTACTAGAAACACTATATTCCCAAATTTTGCTCACCTTATTTAATTTTAAAGTTTTCATTTATATATATATATATATATAAAAAATAAAATAAAAAATATGTACAGGCAGAAAAGCTGTAACTCATTTTCATATCAGAAATGAGAAGATATATGCTAAAAAACTTAAATGCCAGTTGAAGAACTACAGCCTACACATTGAAAACCTGTTGCCTAACACTGGAAGTCCCTACATTTATGTTTTAAAGTAGTTTAAGAACCTTAAATGTCTACTCAAAACTGCCTAGATCTAGGGAGCACTAAACAGATAAGGCTCTAGTTTATATCTCAGTACTGTCAGAATATAAAAATGTCATGGTTTAGGAATGGTATTCTCTCATTTAGTACTCCCACTAAAACTGTGCACCACTTGTTCCCCCCTTCCCTCTTCCCTGCAGTGAACTGGAGGCACAAAAGGCAAAGAGCACGGGCTGAGATAAGAACAATTTACAGGAAACATCAATGGCATAAGAAAAAGAATGGTAACAGCAGCAATACTAATGACAGAGGATATAAGAAAGAGGAGAACATTTCACACAGAAACTCCCCTGACAACAGAGATACCAAACAACTCTCCTTGCCATCCTTACTCAACAGGAATGGGACTCCTCCTCCCTGGAAGAGATTCCCTTCTCCCTGCTCCCAGCAATGATATGAGGTGCTATAGAATTAACCTCTGGGTTCTGGCTGTGCCCCTTCCTGGCCAGAACCATGACAAAAATGAAGATCGCTTCCTCTCTGAATTGCCCATTTGAGGCTGATTCATCTGACTTCTCAGATCACGTCCATCCAGTCAAATGTCCTGAAAACTATTGGTAGAAGATGTCATCTCTAGTTTTTGCACAGCAATTTATTGCTTAAAGCATGCACCTATGCCCCTAGAAGACCTTGTCTGAGTTTGCATGCTGCTGTAGGGAGCTGAACCCATATCACCAGAGCCATCTGTTAACCAATAGGCTGTTTCGTATTCAAACCAGGTCTTCTTAAGTTCATCTGTTTAAAAAATGTTCTACTTATATAAAATTTTTGCAATATTTATGGAGCACGGGCCAGAATTTCATTCTCTCTCACCCTAGCTTGCTAATTACCACCAGCCTATGACTAAATTCAGCATTTCATATTGAAGAAGTGTTTCCGCTTGCTCAGCATGTCTTAACACATCAAGCTTACATCAAGCTTATGGTCTTTATCAAGTATCCCAATATCTAGAAATCTGAACATAGAATACTTGAGGTGAAATCTATGTGACCAAAGATAGCCGGCTAAACTACCTTTGTCAGAGATAAACAAAAAATTCTAGTGGAAGATGCCTTCCTACGTTTAGGATTCCATCTGTATTTGGCCAGAATTTCACTCAAAAAGAACGCCTCTCTCCTTCCTTCAATTGTAAAGAGTGTCTGTAATGATCAATTCAGTTGTAGGTCACTAGTTTGCAGATGTGTGAAGTTTGATGAGACAATTTCAGTCACTTTCAATATCAATTTAGTTTTTTTCTGGAACAAATCTTAACACCAGTATTGAAAGTATTTTCTTGAATAATTTGGGCAGCTATAAACAGTGGTCAAAGAATTGGGTTTGGAAGCAGATTTTCCATTATCAAGTGGATACAGTTTCTTCATAAATTTTGTCTTACACAAGAAAGGACAGCTGTTGCTTCTTTCCTTATCAAGATTAATGTGTTAGTGCCTGAAATACAAGTTTGCTTTCTCAATTAGGTTTATGTGCCTCACTTTTAGTACTGCTGGTGTGGTCGTGGCGGGGTTGGTCTATGTGAATAGAGGCCAGAACCTGCCCTGTGTCAGATAACAACTAGTTTCAGATAGCTCATGGCACTGCTGGTCCCCTCAGCCAAGATGGTGGCACGTCAGAGAAAATGTATTAAGAAAGACCAGAATGCTGCACAGCAATGTGAGGAATGAGGAAAAACACATGGAAAGCATCTCTGCAGACACCAAGGTGAAAGAAGAAGGAAGAGGTGTTCCAGGGACCAGTGCAGAAATTCCTCTGTAATCATGGTGGATCAGGTTGTCCTTCTGGAGCTCATGGAGGACTGCAGGGCAATATCTACACTGCTGCCTATGGAGTACCCCATGCCAGAACATGTGGAGAAGATCTGCTACTGGAGCAGACTTTTTGGTAGGAACTGCAGCCCTAGGGAGGCTCACACTGGATCCGTCTGTTCCTGGTGGACCATACCCCCTGGAGAGAACCCATACTAGAGCAGTTCCTGAAGAGATGCAGTCTGTGGGAAGGACTCCTGTTGGAGAAATTCTAGAAGGACTGTATCCCATGGGAGACGCCCACACTGGAACAGAGGAAGAGTGTGTGGAGGAAAGAGAGGCAGAGGCAAAGCATTGTGAGCAACCCCTGCTCCTCGTTCTCCTGCACTGCTCAGATTAGGTAAGAAAGGATAGCGCAGTTGAGAATGAAGCAGTGAGGTTGACCCTGGTAAGAAGGGAGTAGGAAGGAATAGGAAGGAAGTTGCTTTAGTTTTTGTATTCGTTCCTCACTTGATTTTTACCCAGCAATAAGTTTTATTCTGCAAATTTTATGTGTTTTGCCTGTGGTAGTAGTGGGTGGCTGATCTTCCTATCTCAACCCACAAACATTTTCATCTTATTTTGTCCTCTTCCTGTTGAAGAGGTAAACTTATTATACCCTCAAAAAGTTCCAGGAGAGGTGGTATCTTTATTCTCGCCACAAGAGTAATGAAATGCTTTTGTTTAAAAGATGAAGTTCAGAGAGATGCATGGATATATCTGTTTAATCTATTGAGTACCACTTGAAATCTCTTTAGGACAGAGTTGTCTTTGCTGTTGTAGACTTCCAGCTGTTAAGAAGGGAGGCAGGTTGGCCACAAGCTACTGTTTAAGAGCAATGTAGACTTTGACAGAAAGATATAGACCCAAATCATCACAGTATTTAGGGCGGAGATGTGCCTTTCTTCTTTTTCAGAGGAACATTAATTCCACTACTGCAATACCA
Organism: Callaeas wilsoni; assembly: GCA_013398955.1. Lineage (NCBI taxonomy): Eukaryota > Metazoa > Chordata > Aves > Passeriformes > Callaeidae > Callaeas > Callaeas wilsoni. Next base: position 202,817 of record VWPU01006922.1, read on the forward strand.
TGCATACCTTACAGGCATGATTGGATTCTGTGGTTGTAAGCAATCCTCTAAATGCGCATTGACAGCACTGATGAATATTTATGAGAAAGGATAGATAAAAATAATAGTAAGGTAGGCTCTAAAGTCTGGTATTATGCTTTTCCTTTGCTGCTTTCCCCCCTTCATTTTGATTTCTGAATTAAAAAAAAAAAACAACAAAAAATTGTAACTGAATGTGGTTTCCCTTCCTTACTTTTCTTCTATGCTTAGATGAGAGCTGAGATAACAGGAAAATCCTACCTAAACATGTTTGCTTCTTCACAGAGCAGAACTCCTAAAGAACTGATAAATTAGCTATGTAAATACAATTGATAGGGCCACACACTTAAGTATAAAGCTTAATGACTTAAGACAATTGTGAAAGAGGCCTGGCTCAGTGTCAAAACACTTACAGCCGGATCCTCAGCTGGTGGAAATCAACAGTGTTGTGTTGGGTGCAGTGAAGCAACGCCAATGTTCACCAGCTAAGCTCAAGTTCTTTATATTTACCTAAAGATTTACTTTAATATGGTTCCTTTGTCATGCTCACTGGCATACGTACTCGTGCCTAATGTGGGCACTGCTGCGTAAAGGATGTGTCATGCCACTCAATGAAATGTTTAAATGAACCACCTGCAGCCCACTGCTAGTTAGCAAGGCAGGAGGAAGTGCAGAATCCCACAATGAAGGTTGCCCAGCTCTTCCATCATCCAGCAAAATAGGTTCTACTATGTAGGTCTCTGTTTTTCCATTACTGAGCTATGGCTTACACACTTACACACTGTACAACCACTGCTTCCAATACTTCAAAATTTCAAACTGCTTTGAGGGTACTTGGAGCTGATGAGGAGTGAAATATAAAAACAAATTCTATTCAATTTATGAAACTATGAGTTACACTTGACAGTGTAGAACAAAATATTTTCCTATGTCTTTGGACTAACTCATATGAGTGGTTTTTGTTCAGTTTTAAAGTAATTTAGCTCTGGGGAAAGAACAGAAGCAATGATCATCTGTCCAGGATAAGAATTAATAGGGCCAGTATTGATCAGACACAGTTCTTTACATAGAGCTCTGGTCAGAGTTAAATGTAACATTTCTTCACATCTGCCTTTGATTTTTCTCTAGAGGATTTCATCTTAAGATGTGTCAGTTGCAGGATTCTAGTTATCTAATTCTATCCATCACTAACAGGAAAAAAAAAAAGATGAGAAAAAAATAAAAGGAGCAGTCCAAATCAGCAAGATAAATAAAACTACTGGGGGTGAAAGGAAAACATCTGTTCACATGTAAAAGTCAAAAGTGGATACTCTCCACTCATAAAGATTCACATACTCATTCAGCATACATATACACCCTATCTAAGAAGAAAAAGATTACAGTACAAATTCCAAATGCATCCATATACCATTGTTGTCACAGGAAATGTTTCATAATCACATCAGTGTTACTGAACAAGGATTTTTTATTTTTTAACTTTATTTTATTTTATGAATAAGAGGAAGTAGTTTTTACAAGGTGCTCCTGTTGTCCTGAAAATTATATTGCATGTGCAGCACTGGAATTAATAGCCACTTAAAAATGTATTCCCATTTCCCAGAAGTCAAATTGAGTTTTGATGATGTTTCACTGGAGGCAGAACCAGCTCCTGAATAAACCATAAGGGAAAAGAATAAAATAAGTGGGATGTATAGGGTTACACTGTCACTCTGACTAGCCAAATATTTTGTTTTAAAACAAGGCAAATAAAAAGAACTCATGGAAGGCAAAAAACCCAGGGTTTTTTTATGGTGAAATTATTCAAAAATCTTCTCCCAGTATCTAGCAACTAGGAAAGAAGAAACTCCTCATTTGAGCCCGAATTAATTTCATGGACACATTTAAAAGTGGAAACAAAGACAGACTAGACTGTGCTGTTATTCATCTTTAATTTCAACTGAACGCTCAAGCAACTGAAAAAAATGGCTTCATTTCAAATTCTCTTGAAGTTTCCTAGAAGAAGCACTGCTCTTCAGAATGGTTTTATCTGGAGTTATCAGCAGACCAAGACAGGGGTAGAAGGGCTGTTGCCTTGCCTGTATAAGACGTCACTGGTAAAGTTTGCTTAGAGGAAAACTACACAGCAGATTTATTGTTTTGTTAGCACTATATTCAATTGTATGGAAGATAAGGGAAAACAGGGTGAACTCATCTCAAGCTGAAGAATTTAGATATAAAATATAGGTGTAAAGAATGAAAAACATGTTTTTAACCCTTTTACTTTGCTAGCAATCAAGGCTGGTTCTCGAGGCTGGTTCTCAAGAAAAAATGTAAGGACTTGTCACACCAGTTTCAAGGGACTAACACAACAGCCAAGACTCAACATTGTATGTTGTGCAGAGAAATGGGCCAACTGCATCTCACCCTGAGTCTACACATACACTGCCAATGAAAATCCTGCCTGCTGCAGAGCTCAGGGAATCACACTGCTGCTAGAGATGTAAGTTTTTTAGCCAGAATTCACTAGCAGTTGAACAAAAACCCATGTGTATTCTTGAGAATACACTTTGGACATTCAATGTGAACAGTGCTGTCAGCTAGCAAAGATTTATCAATAAATATAAGTTTGTGAATGACCTCACATAAGTAACTGGCCACAGTAAGTAGTGTCAGCAACATCATAAAGATAAATCCAAAATATACTATTACTGCAAGCTCAGTTAACAGGAGATATCAAACTAACTAACAAAACATCTGTTTCATTATTGTTGAAATAAAAAAAAGGGTGCTTTTGACATAATCATAAGTAAGAGTGATGGTAGAAAAATGTGGTATTTTATATGAAATGCTGGCAAATTGATGGTAATATGTCTTGAAAAATAAAACAAGTATATTCTATTTACTTGCTTTTATCCAGGGTTGTACTACTTGAAAGACATTAATAAGTTTGAGGTAGAAACTAAGGCAGAGTGATCCAAAACATCAAGGCATGTTAGTACTAATTAATTCCTTTCAATTTCAGATATTCAACTGAGACAAGAATTCAGTGCCTGTAATTCCTCTAAAACAAAGGATGTCAGACAATTATATAAGATATTTCTTCATGGGAATATAAGTAACATTAAAATTAATATATTGGAGGCTTCCAGACTTCTTATAGACATTAATTTGTGTTGATCAGATTGGTAAGAACTGAGTGGTGGCCTTAAAGGTCTAAGCAGTTTTTTCATGTTTGACTCAAGGTGCTGGAAGAGGTAGATGGATGCTCTAAAGGGTCTGAGCACTGGGTATTATTTAAAACTCTATGTGAAATGCACTTCCCATGCCTAAACATTCAAGAAAACTGCATACTGCTGGTGAGGTCAAGGGAGAAGATGCTGGTATGGGAATTGCTCTTTTAGAAATTTTCTGTTATCAAAATCAAACAATTCTAGGCAGAAAGAATTATTTCCTTCTCCTCTCCCTCTTCTTCTGAGAAAGAGAGTGATTGTAATATCTTTAGCTCTATTATAGCTTGTTTTTGATTGAAAATTTTCTTAGCTGAATTCAAAATGTCTTGTGAAATGCACCCAGGACTACTAATAACAGTCACCAAGGATACACAGAGATTTAATGCAGTGTTTGCAGAGCCGGGAGTAATGGCTGTCAGACTGAGCTAGTGGAGTTGCAGTACTTCATTAGCTCCTTTGGAACAGCAGCAATTTTAGAGCAGAAGGTATCTAAACTGTAAGGTTTCCCAAATATTTATACCCCATCACCTTTTTAGGTTTATTTAAGTGAGAATTCTTAAAGAGACAAAGGTGAAATAGAGGATATTTGCTATTAAATGCTTTTTTTTTTTTTAAGAAAACATGCGTGCAAACACAGGATTGTTAAGGTTGGAAAAGACCTTTAAGATCATTGAGTCCAGCCATCACCTAACACTGCCCAGTCCACTGATAAGACATGCCCCTAAACACCACGTCTGCATGTTTTCTTATCTGCAAATCCCTTTGAAAGATTGTATCTGTATATATGGAAGAATGTGATTGTTTCTGCATTTTACTAGTGCTTAGCACTTACTGTAGCACTAAGGAAGATCAGCTGAATTCTTTGCATGGCAGTAATAGGAAAAAGAAATAAATGGAAAGGACTGCAATTTTGAGAGGTACTGCAGCTTTCTTTCACACATTTCTTTTCCCTTGCTTGCAAAATCAGTTTTTGGGACATTTGTCAGTTTGTACTGCATAATTCACTCGGTGAACCCTGTGTAGGATAATTTGCTGGAATATGCTAGTGAAGCACTGTGTTACTCAGATGTTCTTTATAACAGAACAGTTATTGACCACCTGGACCTTTACAGGTAGCAAGCAGAAAAACATATAGCAAGTTGTTTTACACAGTTTTTGATTTTTATTTGTAGTATATTGCTTTTCAAAGGAGACAGAAAAGTACAGAAGCAAATTAAAGGTACCAGTCCTGCTAATTACAAGAATGGGACTGTCTCTTTTTACCTCTCGTGCTAACAGCACAAAAGTGTGTTTGTTTCTTGTGTCTGGTGCAGTGAAGGATCAGCACCAGGGGCTTATGACAAGTGTGATTTAAACTGCCCCAGGTTATCTGTGAGCCATCATTCTGGGTAAAGGCAGAAGTGATCTTAACATAGAATCATAGAATGATAGATGGTTTGGGTTGGAAAGGACCTTAAAAATCATTTAGTGCCAGACCCTGCAGGGACATCTTCCCTTAGACCAGGCTGCTCAGAGTTAATCCAGTCTGGCTTTGAACACTCCCAGAGATGAGGCATCTGCAGCTTCTCTGGGCAACCTGTTCTGGTGCTGCACCAACCACACAGCAAAGAACTTCTTCCTAATATCTACTCTAAAGCTACTCTCTTTCAGTTTGAATCCATTCCCCCTTGTCCTATCATTGCCTGCACTTCTAAGAAGTCTCTCTTTATCATTCTTTTAGGCTCCCTTCAGGTACTGGAAGGCTGCAATTAGGTCACGCAGAAGCCTTGTCTTCTCCAGGATGAATAATCTCAATTCTCTGAGCCTTTCCTTATGGGAGAGGTTCTTCATCCCTCTAATCATTTTGGTGGCCCTCCTCTGGATTCTAACAGGTTTTTTTGTGCTAAGGGTCCCCAGGGCTGGATGCAGCACTCCAGGTGGGGTCTCACCAGAACAGAGCAGAGGAGCAGAATCCCTCCCTCGCCCTGCTGTCCACATTGCTTTTGCTGCAGCCCAGGACACATTTGACTTTCTGGGCTGTGAGTGCACATTGCTGGGACATGTCCAGCCCCTCATCCAGCAGCAGCCCCAAGGCCTTCTCAGCAGGGCTGCTCTCGGTCTGTTCATCCCCAGCCTGTGTTGATACTGGGGTTTGCCCCAACACAGGTGCAGGACCATGCACTTGGCCTTGTTGAATCTCATGACATATGGGCTCACTTCTCGAATTTGTCCAGGTCCCTCTGGATGGCATCCTGCCCTTCAGGTGCGTCAACAGCACCACAGTTGTTGGTGTCATCTACAAATTTGCTGAGGGTGCATATCAGGGATGGCTGGGGAATCATTTTTCTGGGATCAAACTGGAAAATAAGATGCAGAAAGAAAAATAGAATGGAGTTTCATAGTTTCAATACAGAGTTTCCTGCATAAGAAAGATTTATGGGAAACAGCTTGCCTGCCTTCCTCACTGGTCCCAACCTAAGTAACCCTAGCCACATAAGAGAGTACAGTGATGGATGGTATATTTTCTGTAGTGGACAAGAGAAGACAGGGATAATGAAATGGTTAGATATATAAAGCTTGTGTTATATAATTTCACTTACTTCCACTGATTAGTGTTGGGCAAAACTCAAAAGATTAGGCGCTTGCATTGAGGTCATTCACACTTTCCCTAAACCCTGACTAACTTCTTAGCAGTCTCTCACCTATTCTCAAGTTCTTTTCTGCTTTTCAGTGCTTGATCTCCCCAAAAGGCACTAAAACTAGGGAGAATATCACTTCTGCATTTACTTTCACAGTGATACAGCACAAAGTGTGTGGGACTGAACTCAAAGAAAGGATTTGCGTTTATGTGATTCCAGGATAACAAGTTTTGGGCTTATGCACAAATATGCTCAATGCCCTGTTCTTCCTGTCACTGTCTGCCAGCATCACTGTATTTTATTTACTCTACGGTAAAACTGGGAATCACAGAGATTAAAAACTATTGCTTTCAAGTCTTGATATCCCACTCATTTCCTGTCAGCCTGCTGATATAACTGATCCAGAAGGTGCTTTTCATTAAGAACTACAGTAAGAAAATCTCTTAACACTGGATTTGAATTTTCATGGTAAACATTAGATTGGGTAACCTCCATTACATGCCACCGATCAAGGAAAGTACACTGTGGTTGTGTCTTAGCAGATGTCTACTGACAAATATCACTCATTTCTGTGGCAATCTTCTTGTGTTAGCCTTCTTGAGACCACAGAAGAGATTAGGATTTAGAACAAAACACTTTTTCATTTTACTTTGCAGACAGACTTCCACAAAGGTCCTTACAGGCATTCTTTTATTCAGCTGTCAGTTGCTTTTAAGTAATTTTAAAAAGTAATGATGAGGGTTTGTCTCTCCCCTCCCCTTCTTACAGTGACTTTAACAAAGCTCAAAAAGCCTTGATTTGAACAAACAGATCAGCTTTTAAATGCACAGTAAGAACAGACATTTTAATTGTGATTTTGAAGAAGTTATTTGGACAAAGATTATAAAGATTGTTAAAGAAACCTCTATCAATGGCTTCTAGATTTCAATCTAGGTCCTCATTTCTGTTGAAGTTAATTGAAAAGGGATTTCAGGACTTTACTCCTATCTTTTCATTAGGCGATACTAAATTTGGCATTCCTAGCTTGAGGGCCTTTCTCCATTATTTATAGATCTGGTAGTCTTGCAGAGACTGGATGGATGGACTTCCATAAGCATAACTCTTTCCTTCCCAGAATTAGAAAGCCTAAATGGTCATGTTTTATAGTTGACATGTAAAGCCAGTCTGGTCTTATGTGACTGGTAAAAACCATTTTATAGTATGAAGTTGAGGAAAATTGAATCTTTCCTTTTTTCAAAGATTTTTGGCTGCTTTCTTAACCAGTGCAAATTGACATGTTTCTTTAATTTTAGTGCATTTTTTCTTATCTTTTGAGATCATCACCTACCATTTCTGAAGTATTGGTATGATAAAAAACCAAATTTCTTGATTAAAAATTTATTTATTTTAGTATAGGACACACCTGATTGTACATCTTCTCTCATTTAACTTAGTAAAGCTTACAACTCTTTACAATGCATTATGAATAATTAAAATTTTACTAATGGCTTTATTTTTTATGGAAGAAAAACCTAAATACTGATGGCACTCATACAACATCACAAAATTTCTTTTTTTCCCCCCTCGCTTTTCTTTTTTTTTTTCTTCCCAGTAATCCTCTTTAAGGGCTTAAAGAAAAAAGATAATATCAAGGTCTTTGGTGGCTCTAGGACATTGATTGCCAAACCAAACCATTCTTCCAAATATCAGTAAACTAGGAGCAGCAGACTGCTGTGAGCTATTTTTTAGCCAAAAGGATTAGATTTGTCTCTTAGATGGGTCTGACATCTAATACAGATTTCCAATGGGTTGAGTTTCGCCAGTCATAGTTGTGACTTTGCGAGAAGACTTGCAGCTTTCTGAGGGTGGAGTATGTCCCCTGCTGGGGATATGAAGCATGCACCTCAAGCCCTGGCACAGCAAATATTCCCTATCACTTGTTTTTATGAAACCTTGAGCTGAGCTGTGGGCACATATCCATGAGGCCAGATCTCCTGTTACATAGCACAGTGGCTTTTGGACTCAAGTTATGAGTCAGCTATGGTTGTTTAGGGCTTGTAAAGAAGTAGGAGGAAAAAAAGGAAAAGAAAAAAAAGCATTACATCCCCGGTAATTATGTGATTTTAGCATTTGTTCTGGGGGCATACTAGGAAGAGGTACTGTCTCAGGCACTTGCACCATAGTTTGTATGGAGAAGCACAGAAGAAGGACTCTAAAATAATTAAGTGAAAGTAGGAAGCTGCACTTTCTAAAGAAATTAAGTTTTTATTTATTTTCTTAAAAGTACCAGCATTATTTATGTAGACGGTACAAACTGCATCTGTTAGTTAGCTTTGTGTGAGATTTTCCATATCACTGAGGTTTAGGGAATATTACTTAGGGATCATAGCAATTTTAAGGTTATCATGTGAGTGACAAAGACATTAATCTGACAAGATATGCTCAAGAGACCCACGATGCAATTGTAGAATTCTTTTTGGCTCTCTCACCCATAATTTCACGGAGCTCAGTGTAATTAACACACTTCATGGGATTTAAGTAACATTTGTTTCTTCTTCATCAGAATGCAAATTTGAGAATGATATGGATCTGTACAGGAGAGAGAAACAACTGTTCCCTAGGTAATAACTTGTGCACTGTTTCCTACTGAAAAGAAAAAAAAAAACAAACCAAAAAATACAAAACCAGAAAAGAAACAACAACAACAACACAAAAAAAAAAAAACCCAAAAAAAAAACAAGAGCACAGTATCCAACTGAAAAAAAAAAAAAAAGGGAAAAAAAAAACAAAAACAAAAACACAAAAAAAAAAAAAAAGGTGAAAGATGAACATTACTCAGGATTTATTAGGAAGTTAACATGTTTTATAGCTGCTACAAATGCAGAAACCAGATATGTCATAAAATTAATGAAAATTAAATGATTTATTGTCATTGTCAGCTTGCAAATTTTAGGCCTCGTTTTCTTAAAAGATATATGAAATAATGAAATCTGCAGATCGCATGTCTGTGCGTGTGTCAAAATGAGTGTGCAGTCAGCTAAAAAAATCAGTAGCCAGAAGCCTCTGTTAATTCTTAAACAGGAGGAAAGCATTATAACAAAAGAAAGGGAGTAATTATAGGTGTGCATGTGTGTGCATATGTTTAGAGTACAGAAATACATCCAAGCATTCAAATCAATAATCTTTTTTCTTCAGTAATAACTCAGTATACCATCAAAGAACAGATTACAAGACTGGTTACTTCCCTGTCCTACATTCCGCCTCAGCAGACAAAAGAGTAACCTAAGTCTATAACATGTAAAGGCAGATTGGATGGTCTTGATTACCCATGTTTTTGATCAGAAAATTGAAATAAAAAAGAATCATACTGCATGCAGTTTTTTGGTAAAGGACGTGCAAGTTATGCAAATAATTAGTCACTGCTATATTTCTCTAGAAATAAACATCTGAGACAAGAAGGAATATCTAGATTTTAGACTTCTTTTACTTAATAATAGTTGAATAGAAAGTGAATAAATGCACAAATGCATAATGCTTGAAGAATGTTTAAGTTGAATAAATGAAGTGGGGCATACAGTGCACATTAGTTTATTAATGCTTCAGGTTTTCCTTGATGTCCTTCAGGCACATTATCAGCTGACTTAAGGATGATCAGATTTATCCTCATCTGCTCTTATTTTTTTCCCTACAGATGAAATAATAAAGAAATAAACAAAAATCTGTACAGTGACGTTTTTCTTAATGCATTTGGCATTGGCAGGACACTAATCTCAGAAAACTCTTAGGCTGTCAACATCACAGAATGGGAGATACAACTAATTTATCTCATATTTCTCTTATTCTTATCCAGCAAGACCTGAAGTGTTTCTGGTTTTTCAGGATGAATTTAAGGTCTTACTACTCCTTTATATTTGTAGTTTAAAATAAATTAGAGAAAAACCAAATTACTAAGCTGGTTAAAACTGCATGTGAAATCAAATCAGTCCTGTTATCATACAAGTTAAAAAAATAACAAAAGAAAAAGAAAAAGTTGTAGATCTCAGATTGCCAGTAGTGCTTCTGATTTTTAAGCTCTACCAAGTAATATATGCCTACATACAACTTGATATTTCTCCTAGAAAGAATAAGAAATGAACTTTAAATGTTTTAAGAAAGATTTCTTGTTCATAGGCAGATGGAGGCACTCAGATGAGCAGTGAAGCGTCACCACTGACGTGAGCACAGAAATAAACAGGAGAGACAGACTAAAAGAGACTGAAGATATGGGTATATCCCGATGGGAGAGCCATGACACATGTACTGTAAACAAAAAACTCTGTTCTTTGTCCGACCTGATTTTCATACAATCAGCTTAAAGGGAGCACTTTCTAGTGCCTCTTTACTATTGCTCTATTTATGACTGGGAAGATTTTTTTTCTCAGAGCTTTTTCCTGAGCCCTAGGATTGTCTGTCTATAATCTTCTCCCTGCTCTGCCCTGAATCCTATCTAAAAGTGAAATTATAGTAATTAATTCATCACACATGCAGTTCAGCTTGTTGGCTATAGCTAGATTCATGCAGCATGTTCCTAGGGCAATTCTAAATGCCTCATCTCAGTAGATTTTCAGGCCAAATGTTGTTTTGTGCATCTATTTTGTGTATTAGTGGTCCGTTATACTGTGTGAAATCACCTATTGCTAGGCATTCAGCATAGGTAATTCTGAAAAATGTAATTTAATTGAGACACTTATAAGATGATATCTAGGATTTAAAGCCTAGTCCTATCTTTATAACCTTCTGAAACCTACTCCTGAAGCTCTGAGCAGCTCAATTTTCATTTGCAAATTTATATGGCTTTCTGACACCTGCTGCTCAATAACTGGTGCCATAAGCAATTCATTCTTAATTTATGTAACTAAACCAGTGATTTCTAGATCCTTAGTTTAATGTTTTGTTTTGTCAAAACAACACTGCTCTTTTTTTGAAGAGCCTAAGAAATGGCGATAATCATGTTAATACGAAGAAACTGCTGTGCATCTCTTCTGGTATTCTGGTAGTTAAAGGAGTGAAATCTTCATGAAATATACAATTCAAGTGTTTTCCAATTTATTATGTGGTCTAAAATAGGTAATGCCTCAAACTATTTTCTTTATAAAAGGTCTGTTCTTAAAAGTTCAATTTGTCGCTTCTTCTCTCAAATAGAATACATATTTTACTGAAGTTCTTATTCTGCAGTAACTGTATTTCTTTACTAGACAACTAATTTTATTCTTCCTAAAACACATGTACTTTAAATTTCTGTATCTCCTTGCCCTCAAATTAAAATTACTAATATTAAAAGTTACAAATGAGAGGTTTTATCAAAACAAAACTCAGATCCCCGAGAAATATGAACACATGTGGTTTTGTTTATCTATACTAGAAAAAGTTAAGGCAAGGTACATAGCCTTACTCTATGCTTCAAGTTAGTATCAGTGGTTGTTGTAGAAATGGAGAACAAAATTCCAGTATCAGCAGCCCTTAGTGCTGGGTAAATAGCTGTTCTGCAAACTCTAACACAATTTCTTAGATGCACAAATACAATGCCAGGCATTAACTTGCTGATTTCAACTCCTTTGTTTGGGTTCATGACCAGAAGTGATCTCCAACCTATCAAGGATGTGAATTACACAGAATAGCAAGATCAATATTAGCACCTCCAGCTGTGGCCAGAAATTAATGGGAAATTCATGGTACCAAAACTGGCTTTTTTTTATTATTTGTCTGGTCCTCCCAAGACAATGTGCTGTTAAATCATGTATCTATTGAACCCTCTGAGGTCTGTCTTCATGCCGGACCTAAAAATTCACTAGTGGGAATACCGCATGTTGTGCACTTTGCACAGTAGTATTTTTAGGTGTATTCTGGCCTCCTACAACAGTGTTGCAGCAACTGGTGATTGAGGTAAGAGTTTATTTAAATGTCATCTTATTTGAGTGTCATCTTGAGTGTCATCTGGCTTGACTTGTGCAAAGTATTTGACACAGTCCTGCACAACATCCTTGTCTCTGCATTGGAGAGACATGGATCTGATGGGTTGGCCATTCAGTGGGTAAGAAACTGGCTGGATAGCTGCACTCAGTTGCAGTCAATGGCTCCATGTACAAGTGGACACCAGCAATGTGTAGCGTTCAAGAGGGATCAGTATTAAGACTGGAGTTGTTTAACATCTTTGTCAGTGGCATGGAGAGTGGGATTAAGTGAACCCTTAACAAGTTTGCCATGATGTTAAAGTGTGTGGCCCAGTTGACACCCTGGAGAGAAGGAATGGTATCCAGGCAACCTTGATGAGCTTGACAGGTGGGCTTGTGTGTAGCTTATGAAGTTCAACAAGGCGAGATGTAAGGTCCTGAACCTGGGTAGGGGCAATCCTAACCAGAATTAGAGGCTGGGAAGAGAACGGATTAAGAGAGATGCCTTGAAAAGAAGAACTTGGGGGTGTTGGATGGGAGGCTGGACATGAGCCAGCAATGTGAGCTTGTAGCCCAGGAAGGTGATCGTGTCCTGGGCTGCATCAAAAGCAGCATGACGAGGAGGTCAGGGCAGGTCATTCTTGTCCTCTACCCTTCTTTTGTGAGACCCACATCTGGAGTACTGCATCCAGCTCTGGGGCCTCCAACATAAGAAGGACATGGATCTGTTGGAGGAAGTTCAGAGGAGGATATGAAAATGATAACAGGGTTGGAGTACCTCTCCTATGAAGATGGGCTGAGACAATTAAAATTGTTCAACCTGGAGATGAGAAGACCTTATAATCCCTTCCAGTACCTAAAGGGGGCAAAAAGAGAGCTGGAGAGGAACTTTTCTGTAGGATGTGTAGTGACTGGATGAGGCCGAATGGCTTTAAATGGAAAGATGGTAGATTTAGAAATTCTTTACTGTGAAAATGGTGAAACAGTGACAAGCTCCCCAGAGAAGCTGTGGCTGCCCCATCCCTGAAATGTTCAAGGCCAGGTTGGATGTTCAAGAGTTTTTTAACCTGATAGACATTTTAATATGCCTTAAGGTGTTTTGGAAGATTCTTCCTGGTATTTTCTGTGCTTGGTCTTTTAAATTTCATGCAAAGTCATCAGTTTAACTGATATAAATGAAAATGTGACAGTCAAATAAGTGTAAATCAATTGGAGATTACTGATCATAAATAGCATGGAATAAGAAAAGCAAATTGATTATATGAAGAAACGAGGATTTTCCCATTCAGGAAAAGCTAACATCCTATTAACAGAACCTGCAGGTATTGCAGCAAGAAAATATGAGTAACTCAGAACCTATTCACCATTTTGATATTTCAATGAATAGAAATCTTTCAGTACTCATGAAATTATCTCAGAAGAAAATCATACCCTTCTAAAAAGAAATATTAGCATCCTATCACCAACTAATTTCCCATAGTCCACCTTTGTACCTTGTTTCTGGGGACATCCTTCTATAGTACCCTGAGAATTTCTTTTGTTTATACAAGATTGTCTTGGAAATGAGCTGGATCACAAAGAGTTCAGGTTTTCCTCAACACATTTGTTTCCATAAAGTAAACAAAACAAAGCAAAACAAAAAAAGGATTCTTCACCTTATTCCAAAACATGATAAATTTCATCCAATTGGATGCTTATTTGACATTTTTCATTGTGTTAAGTTTGCATTTACCTTCTAATTCTGCTTATATTGCCTACAGCAACTAAAGCTTTAAAACATGTTTCATCAGGCAAAAAAATGAAAGCAAGTAATTGTTTCTAAAATAATTTCTGTTTAATTCTGGTTAAAACCTGATTTTTTCCCTAGATCACTGGCCTAAGAAGTAGCAGTAATTGGGTTATTTCTAAGTAGTATTTGTAGGCATCAACAGTAAGCTGTCTTATCCACAGTTATTCCATACCTCCAGGGCAGAAGAATGGTTTATCTGAGTTGTGTGTGGTTTCATAATGACTATTGAATAATTTTTTAGGTTCTTCATATGTGTTCAAATTATGCTGCGAAACACACAAGAAATCTTTATATATATATGTATATATATGCTTATATTTACACTTATGCTTGTATTTGTGTTTATAATTATATTATTTGCATTTATATTAATATTTAAACTCATATTCATTTCTAGATATGTATTTTTATATATTTACATATGGTCTGAAGTCAAAATCAAAAGCCTTGCTGTAGAAAAGCTTATGCCTCAAGTAAGAAACTTTGGCCAGATCTGTACATAGCTTAAACCGAGATAACCCACAAAAGAATGTTATTTCTTCAGTATGATACTGATTAACACTGCCTGAGCAGCTGGTTCCATGTATTGAAAGAATGACTTTTCTTTAGCATTCTGGTGTCACAAGAATAGCAGACTGAAGGAGATTGCCTTCTGATCAGAGATCCAAACCCATTCCTGTCTCCTTTTCTGTAAAACAGACAGTGGTGTTGGCTACTTAAGGGAATAATAAAATGTTTTAAATGTTTTATAAAAATGCTTTATAAAAATAGAGCAAACATGGAATAACATAGCTTTTTGTGGCTTAGGGAAATTTCCAATCTAGAGCTTGTATCTCATCAGTGTTTAGCAGCCCTTGATAGGTCTCCACTTATTTGTCTAACTTATTTTTGAACTCACTTAACTTTTAGCACCTCATCTATCCTGTGACAGCAAGTTCCAAAATTTAGTCATACATTAAACAAAATGTATTTCTTTGTTGTTTTAGGTCTATTAGCTTACAGTTTCACCTAATGGTTCTCATAATTATTTTCTGTTATGTAAAAGAGTGCCTTGTTCTGTTTATCTTCTGAAATAACTCTTAGGGGTTTGTATTTGGTTGGTTTTGGGTGATTTGTCACTGAGCAGTGAACTGACATTTTTGTAGGTGTATCCAGAGTAGTTGCAAATATATTTTCTGGATTAACAATGTCTGGTTTAGAGACTTTCAGTTTGTAGACAGTTAGAATTTCTGTTTGTCTTTTTCCTATGTGCACAGATTTTCATGTGTTGCCTCTTCCTTTTTATCACCCAGTTTCTTGTGCAAGTAACTTTTGCAACCTTTCACAAATAGTGAGACTTTCATTGTTAAAACCAATCATTTTCACCTGCCTTTTTCCTGTCCTTTATATATTAATTAAACCCCTGTTCCTTTAGGTATTTAGAAATCTACAGATGGAGGTTCCTTTTTTTTTTTTTAACTGATCCACATTTATTTAAGTGTCTTATATAGAGAACCTTGTCAAAATTTTTTGAAAATCCAGGCACAGTGTGTCACTCAGATAAATATCACCCTTGCCTGTATACTTATCTGTTGTAAAACATTTAAAGAGCCAGAATCTCCTTTATAAAATTTATTTTTATTCCCACTCCCATTTTATTGTATTTATCTATATGCCTGTGAAACCTATTCTACCAATCTACCTGTAAAGAATCAGGTGCACAATTTCTTAATTTCCTGCATCTGTCCTGTGTCTCCTCTGCCAAGTTCCTGTAAAGATCTTTTTAAAAAAGCCATAAAATATCCTAACCTCTATTCTTCTCATACAGAAGCTGACTTCAGCAATTGTGTAAGATCCGTTATCAAATTACAAGGTCATATTTGAGTTATTTAGAAACCCCTGAGTGTAGACCATCTTGTCTTGGCAATTTGTTACTATTCTTTTAGCTATTTGGTCTAAAATCACATCTATTGACACTTTAATTTAAGATAGCTCCTCCAGTACATTTTTTGCAAAGAAAACAGACATTGTGGGAACCTTTCTAAACTCCTCAGAGCTGAGTATCAATGTGAAGAACACATTTAATTTTTCTAACATGGTCTTATCTTCTTTGTGTTCTCCTCTTACACCTCCATCATCTATCAGCTCTGCAGACTCTCCGGCACACATTCTTCTTCTGATGGGTTGGAAAAAAGGCTTATTATTAGCTTTCATTAGTTTTCAAGCCCTTCACAAGCTTTTTCTCTAAATCCTTTTTTGGTCTTAACTCGATTCTACATTAAGGTGTTCAGAGTTCCTGACACAGATGTTCCCTGCCTAGCCATAAATTCTACTTTATGAAGACTAAGCTTTTAATTTAAAGAGTTTCTTTATTTTGCTGCTTACCAATACCATAATTTTGTTTATCACTGTGGACTTTAAAAAATTTTCATATCATACTTAATACTTCTATTCTTTTAGCTTCTCCTTTCAAATTCTTGGTTTTGTTTTTTTTCTAGTATCACTCTTTTTTATAGACATCCCCTTGTTTATACATGTGTGTATGTAAATTTTTACTTTATTTTTTAATTCCTGTAAGGAAGAAGAATTTGAATGTACCTCTAGTCAGTATGGCCATTCAGTAATAAAAATGTCAGTATGTTCTTATGCTCTGTTTAGAATTATCAAAAAAACCCCAAAAACTGGTCCAAGAGGCAATCATTAGAGTATCTAAAATTAGTTTTTAGAACATGTCTCAAAATTGTTTTTTACCAATATTCATCAAAATAATTGAGTTCACTAATGCTAGTATTTCTGCCGTTGTAATGTTTCTCATCTCCCTTGGCATGTCCCAGTTAACACTCTTATGCTATTCAGGTGATTAATAACACAAGCTTCCTACAATATTCTTTCTATTTAGGCATGAGGTATTCAACTCAGAGAGTATGTTCCTTGTTGCTGCAGGTAATTTGTTTATCTTGTTTGACTTTATCTGCACCTACTGAACAACCTTGGGCCTCAAGTCAGGACGTGCAGAGAAGGCTGTGACCACACTGCTTGAAGTTAGTCCTCTTCACAGAAAAATGAGTATGTTTACAATTTGATCAAGGTCTCCTCTGAACCCTGTGTTAAGGTCTTAAAATGTAATTCCTGTTTTTGTGCATGATTTTTCAGCTCAAAGTACCTGAGTTGGAGAGTGTGATGGCTCTGCTGCAATACATCAGAATGGGCCCTGGAAGAGAACACAGTGTGGGTGGACTTTTCACTTGAAAAAAAAAGACAAGTGGTAGTTGACACTGTACATGAAGAGCATAAAAACCCTTCCATGAACTAGGGAGCAAGGAGGTTCTACAGGGTAAATACGCCTCTGTGTCTCTATAACTTCAGGTACAGTAACACTCACCTGTCAGTGTCTAATTTGTAACCTGATACTGCATTACCTCACATAGTATTTTCATATCCATCACGGAGGTTTTTCACCTCTTAATTCTAAACTTGATGGAAAGAATACATTTAACTAGGACTTGACTGTTAAGCTGTTCTGACTAAATATGATTTAATTTAATTGAGACTCTTCACAATTTCTTACTTATATCTTCTCTATAGGTCCACCAAAAATCACACCTGCTGGAAGATAATGTATTGTACTGCAAAGAGTACAATAAGTATTAAGTAAGTAATTTCAAACTTCTCAGCTTTTTCCACATAGCTCTAACATACACCATACAATTTGTCTCAGATGACCATAACCTGAACCAGTGTTTCTCGATGTTCCTGCAACAAGATTAAAAGTGCTCTTTGTGATTGGAAAACCGGTAGTCTTTTCTTTTCCATGTAGTTTTCCATATTAGTACTAGAATATGTATTTTCAGTATAAAGGTGATATTTGCTATGTCTAAGAATGGGGTTGTTTCAAAGGGAAACTTCAGTGGCTCATTAACAATTGGAGTTTCTTACAGAGACATGAATAGCTACTTCACTGACATGCAAATGCAGCTTAAAAAGGTTCATTTAGCAGGTAAAGGTTGATTGTGACCTAGAAATGCTTAAATGGTTTTGTGCCTTGTTTCCTGACAAATGAACTTTCTCCCACTTTTTTTTCACCATTAGAAACATCTTGTTATTTGGAAGAAGAGACCAGCACCCATCCTGCACCAGCATCCTCTCAGGGTGTTGTAGAGAGTGATAAGATCTGAGCCTGAGCCTCCCCTTCTCCAGGCTAAACAATCGCAGCTCCTCAGCTGCTCCTCATAAGACTTGTGCTTCAGACCACTCCCCAGCTCTGTTGCCCTTCTCTGGACACGCTCCAGCACCTCAGTGTCTTCGTTGTAGTGAGGGGCCCAGAACTGGACACAGCACTCAAGGTGTGGCCTCACCAGTGCTGAGTACAAGGGGACGATCCCTGCCAAGGTCCTCCTGACCACACTATTTCTGCTACAGGCCGGGATGCCATTAGCCCTCTTGGCCACCTGGACACTCTGGTTCATGTTCAGCCACTGCTGAGCAACAGGTTCAGGTCCTTTTCTGGCAGACATCTTTCCAGCCACTCTTCCGTGCACCCGTAGTGCTGCAAGGGGTTGTGGTGACCCAAGTACAGGACCCAGCACTTGGTCTTGCTGAACCTCATAGAACTGGCCTCAGTCCATTGATCCAGCCTGTCCAGATCCTTTGTAGAGCCTTCCTACACTCCTGATCAATACTCCTGCCCAACTTGATATTGTCTGCACACTTGCCATGGGTGCACTCAATCTCCTCACCCAGATCATCAATAAAGATACTAGACAGCACTGGCCCCAGTTCAGAGCCCCAGGGAGCATCGCTTGTGACTGTCTATCAACTGGATCTAACTTCATTTACCACCACTCTCTGGCTTGGTCACCCAGACCGTTTTTAATCCAGTGAATAATGCATTCATCTAAGCCATGAGCATCCAGTTCTCCAGGAGAATGCTGTGGAAGGTAGTATCAAATGCTTTATTAAGGTCCAGGCAGTCATGTCGAAAATCATGATCCTCTTTTGTGTAACATTCCTTCTTTTTTTTTTTTTTTTTTTTTAACTTTAATTGTTAGGTGACATTTGATTAAGTTAGGGTAGCATAGAAGGAAAGTGTATAAACTGGTAGGTTTTTTAAGTTTAAGAAAAAAATTTCCTATGATGGGAGGCAGTCTTCTCAAAGCAATTATTTGGGAAAAATGCTTTTGCTATACAGCATCTGATGAGAGTGGCCATAGGAGCAAAGATCTGGCAGCTGTACACATACACTTAGATGTGTTTCCTTTGGCTTTATGAATTTTAGAGCATTTATGCAATCAGCATGTGTCTCCATATGCTTCTCTTTAGTGGACATTTCCCAATTTTTGCTTTTCAGACCTTTGTTCTATACCTGCAACCAACAATGGGTATTATAATAGTATAACTATTTATAATAATTATAATAATTAATTAATATAACAGCAGGTATACATGAGAGATGAGTCTTTAATGAAATCAACTGACATACACACAGAAAAATCATCCATTCTTATATCAGTTACATTGAGAAAAAGAAAAATACTTTTGCTTAAATTAATGCAACTAATTCTGCATAGATGTACACTCAAGAGACAATATTGGAACCTACAGAAAAAACTGGCAGAAAAGCCCTGAACTGTTTCACTCACATCTTACTTCTGCACATCTCCTCATTTACTAACTGTGTAAAAAAGACATTTCACTCCTAAGATTGTGAAAGTGTTTCTACAAGACTTATCATTAAAAGATTATACTGTCATCTTCCTCTTACAAAAACTATATGATGGAGAACAGAGAGGAATCTTTCTGTACTCTTTTATATAGCTGGTAAAAGACTGTGCTGAAAACCTATTGTTGTAGACCTAAATATCTTAAAATAAAATTAATGACTAAAGCAGATAAAACTGGGGAAGTAAACTGGAAATGTAGACTTACTGAAATGCGCACTAAATAGTAAAACAATATGTCACACAAAATTATATTAGGAGATGCCCTGCTAGTAACTTTATACTTTATAGTTGGAGTATATTATAAGACAATGTTAAACCAGAAAAATTCAGTTTTTCTCTAAAAGTCTACCTTTTTTTTTTTTTTAAATATTAACTTACTCAGGACCAATTCTTGATTATTATCAATTCTGGCTAATATGTGTTTAGAATTTTAGTATTTGTGTTTGACAGATTATTCTTTTTAATATATCTGCTTGTTGTTGTACCACATCACCTCAAATGGCCAGTACTTCAATAAAATTTGATGGAGAGAAAGAAGGATCAGAAGGAACCTAGAGCACCTCAGAGGTTTATTTCAAAAATAGAGTTTGGAATATGTTGGTGTAAATATTTATCATCTGTGAGCCCCCAGGACAGCCTACATAAATATAAAGTCTTTTTCTCATTCGCCTGACAAAAGGACCCTATGGTTCACATAAAGATTATTCCAGCCATGTCAGACAACACCAGCGAAAAGGAAGTAGTAGAAACAGCTGGCATTAAACACCCATTGCTAATTTAACAGCATTTATGACTAACTAAACAGAAATTTATGTACACGTGGTTATTATCTACATATATACATATTTGTACTTTTTTGAATTTCAATTTCTGTTTTTTTTATTCTTTCCAGTACCCTTTACTTATTTTCAACATACAATTCCTTTATCCCATTATTCTACCCTTATTGCTTTCTACTCTTTTTTTCTTCTTTTTTGATTATTTTTTAATTATAAGGCCTTCTTCTCTAACATTTACAGAACATTTAGTCTTCTCCTATACCTTTTTTCTAGCTTAGAATAACATTGTCCCCTAATCACTGCACCCAAGTACATAATCTCACATTTTTCTCTCTTTCCTCCTTACCCATCAAAACTAGCCCATTATTTTTTATGTTTTCTCTATCAATCAATAAGAATTATAGTCCTAATATCTCTTCATATATTTCTAGATTATAATTGGATTCCCCTTTAACCATTTCCTTTTCCACTATCTCTTTTTTTTTTAAAGTGGAACCCAAAACTGAATGCAGTACTCTGTCTAAAGCTTGATCAGCATCAAACAGTTAATTTTCAAATAATTTTCTTGTTATACGTACAGTACTACTTTGCAATATTCATGAGTTTGTAATGTTATCAGACAGTTCATTCACATTTAGTTAATCATGAGCCTGGCCTTCCTTTGTGCTGGTAATATTGATCAAATACATAATTTTTTTCTATGGTTTTTCTTAATTATGCAAAACAAGTTAAAATTTACATAACTAGAGATTAAAATTGACCATTCCTTTCCCAGCAGCATCACTTATATACTAAAATCTCACTAGGTCAGAAAAACAAGTGCATCTGTAATGTGCATTCTGCGCCAGAAGAGTCTCAGAAGGATAGGAATGATTGTGAAAGGAAGTTCACCCCAATCTGACTGCATTCCAGGATATGCTTCATTGTGAAGCACATTGTTTTCCAAAAAAATTTTTAAAAGCCCTGTGAGTTTTGGATTCAACCCAAACTTTGAATGGAAGATTCTTGTGTGGGGAAATGTACCATTCTGACTGACCCAGTCACCATTCTGACTGACCCAGCCTAGGCAAAATCATCTTTCCTTCTTATAACATTGCTGACAATTCAAAGAGTGGGAAAAGCTTTTGCAGGGATTTGTCCTGTCTGGTTTTTGTTTTGTTTTTAAAGATTTGTGGCAGTATTTATAAATATCCAAGGAAATGTAAGTTGCTTTTATTTTTAGTCTTCTGGGTTTGGGAGGTTTTTTGTGTTTTACTGTTACTATTATTATTATTACTATTATTACTACTACTATTATTTTTGTTAGCAAGCTTTCTATTCTTTTTTTCCAAATACACAGTGAAAATATTAAGCGGAACTAGACTCATGACACTGAACCATTAATAATTGCTCTGTAGGTTGCTTTTTTCCTCTCCTTTTTCCTTCTTTTTTTTTTTTCCTCTTTTTTTCCCTCTTCAGCATTGTACTTCTTTAGCAGTGATTGCATTTAATCAACATTTCTCTAGTTTCCTTATGAGAATGTCATGTGGAACTGTATCAAATTCTATATTAAAATCAAGACATAGTATGTCCACAGCATTTCCTTTATCCACTAAGCTTGTTATCCTATCAGTGAAAGAAAAGAGGTTAGTTCAGCATGACTTGTTTTTCATGAGTCCATGTTGCCTAATACTTACGAGTTATTTTCCTCCAGGTACTTCCAAATTATCTACTTTATTAATTGTTCTAGTAATTTATCAGGTATTGAGAATTTACTTATCAGTCGGTAAAGTTTCATCAAATAGCATGAAGGTAACTGCCTTTCTTGAACATACTGTAAATAGGGATTTATAGAAATGCTGCATTGCCTAATTCTTTATCTAGAGTAAGAGGGTTTTCTTTAATTTCAAAGTTAGAGATGATTTTAGACTAAAAGGATATTTTTTACGAATATGTAATAATGCAATAAAATAACATCTGTCACAGAAAATAACACTAAATTAAATCTTATTGTAATACCTTCACTGTATCCCACACCATCTGTATGAGACCTGTCTGCATGTCAGCTACTATGTCATTGTCCTATCCTGTTGCTGAAGTTTTCTGTGACAACTGAGCTATGACCCACAGAAATTGCTGCCAGACATCAGAGTATCCATCAGGGAATTCACTGGTGTTTAAGGCCTATAGTAGATATCAGCTTCAGACTGAGATGAATTGTGCCCTAGAACGCTCTACATCGATTACGATAGGACCCAGGCTAACCTACTCAGATGTGAACATTTACTTCTGTTCTCCTTCAGAATTTCTAGTCCCTCCACTTAAAAGTCGAATGAACTTTCACGTAGGGAGATTTCTCCTGTTCAACTCAGGCATCAGACCAGAGTTAGCATTGAATCTGTGCTTTTCTCCTTCACTAATTCCAGAATATTGGGAACCCAGATGTGTAGTGCATGCACCCCTTGTTGGCAGTCAGATGGAATGCTGTGGTTTCTATCAGTAATCAAAAATTCATTATTAAAGGGAATTGGGATTATTTCCTTAATTCCACTGTTATCAATTGCTTGATGAGATCTCTAAGTCCTGATTTAAGTAACATTTAATTAGCACAGTTGCAGAGAGGTAAAACACTTCTGAAGCAAAGTAAATTCAATTGCATCTGTTCAAGCTACCAGTGATTTTGTCTTTGTCTAGATTTTCCTAGCATAATTAGTCAAAGCTGGTTTTAAACATACAAATAACAAGAAGTATTTCTGTGCTATTGGTAAAATAGAATGAGTGATGTTTTCACTCCTTCTAATATTTAACAAGATTTGACAAACAAAATCTTGCTCTGTCTTTATCCAAATACTCTCACGTGAAAACTACTGAAAAACAGGTAAGTGTTAAATAGAGAGATATTCAATCCATTGGCCTACAAGTGCTTTAGGAAGAAATATGAAAAGAAAAGTATGGCACTGTGCCCATTAGAAAACCAAGGCATTGATTTAGTGTAGTAAAAAGAGCCTCCACCTTTTGGAAGCAAGGCCTGACAAGGTGAAGAAAAATCTAGGGCTTAAGAATGAAATATTCTCAGCAAAGCATATTTGTTTCCATTTTTTCAGGCAAAGCCAAGACAAACTTTTTTTTCTTTTTTTTCTTTTTTTTTTTCTCTTGCCCTAGAACAATCTGATAAGAGCAATGCAAAGAAACACCTCTGTTAGATTTTAAGGCAAAGCTCAGCTAATATGACCAGGCTTTCATATTTCACACACTGTAAGAGAAATATTCTTCACGTGGTGATGCCTTTGCTAAGGAATTTTAGTTATTGAGGGTATGCTCTAGTGCATGTGCAGTACACAGTAATATTTGGAAAAATGTCAATAATACTTCATTGAGCAAATGGGAAGCAAAGATGCTTAGTTTACAAAAACACAAACACTTCCTAGGAAACACAAAAGACCACACTAATCTCCACCTTCCAAGTAAAAAATTTTCTCATGAAATGACCTTCTCACTGCTCTGATCACAAACTAAAGCTGACAGCATCACAGAATCACAGAATAAGCTGATTGGAAGGAGCCCACAAGGACCATTTCGTCCACCTCCTGGCCCTGCACAGCACCATCCCCAAGAGTCACAGCATGTGTCTGAGAGCACTGTCCAAATGCTTCTTGAGCTCTGTCAGGCTGGTGCTGTGACCACTTCATGGGGACCCTGTTACAGCACCCAGCCACTCTCTGGGTGAAGAACCTTTTTCTAATATCCAACCTAAACCTTCCCTGACTCAGCTTCAGACCATTCCCTCAGCTCCTGTCACTGGTCACTTCAGAGAAGAGATCATTTCCAGCCCCCTCCTTTCCCCTCACAAGGAAGTTGTAACCGCAATGGGGTCGCCCCTCAGTCTCCTCCAGGCTGAACAGCCCAAGTAATCTCAGCCTTTCCTCATACAACTTCCCCTCAAGGCCCTTCACCATCCTCATTGCACTACTTTGGATGCTCTCTAACAGCTTAATATCTTTTTTTTATTGTGGCACTCAAAACTGCCCCCAGCACTTCAGGTGAGACCGTCCCCGTGCAGAGCAGTGCAGATCAGGACAATCCCCTCCCTTGCCTGGCTGGTGATGCTGTGCCTGATGCACCTCAGGACATGCTTGGCCCTCCTGGCTGCCAGGGCACCGCTGACTCATGTTCAGCTTGCCATCAGCCAGGATCCCCAAGTGTCTTTCTGCAGCTCTGCTATTCAGCATCTCATTCCCCAGTCTGTCCATATATCCAGGGTTGCTCCATCCCAAGTGCAGAATCTGGCACTTTCCCTTGTTGAACTTCATGTGAGTGGTGACTGTCCAGCCTTCTGATTTGTGGAAGCCTCTATGCAGGGCCTCCCTGCCTTCAAAGGACTCAGAAGTTCTCACAGTTTTGTATCATCTGTGAACTTGCTTAGTATTCCTTCCAGTCCTGAGTGCCAGTCATTTATGAAGATGTTGAAGAGCACAGGGCCTAAGATGGGGCCCTGCAAAATCCCACTTAGCCCAGAGGATTGAACAGCAAACTATAAACAAAGGAAAAAAAAAGACACAAGTTTTCTGTGCTTTCTCCAGCGTATTAAAAAGCACGGTATCCTATTATTTTCAATTGACAGCTTACTGTGGCAACCTCTGGCCTATGCAGTTCTATTTGGTCCTGTGCTATAATTTTAATTTTTAATTGCTGTAAAAAATTTTGGGATCTTTGGATCTATTCTGTATGTACACATGCGCACACACATACACACATATATATAATACACACATAGATATAGAGATATATTCACTTATATATGTACCCATGGACACACATGCAAAATGTAAGCATGTCCGTTACTCCTCTACAGTTATAGAAAAAAAACATTCCTGTAAATTGTCTATTTGCCATTGCTATGAAAGAGGTTTAGGAAGGAGAATTATGTTCTTGTGTTAACAGCCAGTTTTGGCGTGCTCTAAATTAACAGCTTACCCAGAATGTGTTCCATGAACTTCTGACATAACTCTGAGGCAACTATGTCCCTGGTTTTTTTGAGAAATGATTTGGGGATTTCTTTTTTATTTGTAATTTTTAGTACTTAATGACCATTCAGGATTGTTCTATTTATCAATGTGAAAAGATGGAAAAATACAAGTTGTAAAAAGAAGGCTTTGAATGCCAACCTAGCACGAAAATTTTACCTCAATAATTTTCATGCTAAGAGGTGAAAGCAAGCTCTCCCCAGGCTTATCTTCCACCTTGTTTTAGCTTCTCCCTTTTGATTTGCTCCTGAGGGTAAAAGAGAGGGAGGAAAAGGTCATGCCAGCTTTGTGTACATTCCAAATCTATCTGCTTTTGACATTCATCAAAGACCAGACAAGGATCCAGATACAAAGGCATCATAAAGTTACCTTCACTTTACATCAGTTCCTTTACCAACACAAGCTCCATCCAAGAGATGAGTTTGGATTGAGGAATAGCTTTTTCTCTTTTATTTTTTAATCCCGTATCCAGCTTGTATCAGTTAGATTTCCTCTCCTTCCACTGATAAGCATTGATACTGTCACTTACTTATCAAGACAAAAAGACTTGAAATCTGCTCCTTAAGATTCTTCTCTCTGATACAACACAGCTGGTAGCTTCCATTGCCACAGAGTATGAAATGCTACCAAGTGAAAATTAAGGTACTGGCAGAAAGTGTCTGTGACAATTAGCATTGCAGCTCTCCAAAGATGGAATGACTGAAAGTTTGGCAAGATTGCTTCCTCAAAGAAAAAAAAAAAAAAAAAAGAAAGAGAAATTTTTATAGCAAGAAACATATTAAGGAAGAAGAAATAAATGGGAAAAATTGAAAAAGAATATTAATCTAATATACAGTAACTAAGAATGATTTAAATTTTATCTAGACTAAGCAACATTTCACTCCTTAATAGCTACTCAGGATCTACCATAAGACTTGTGATCTTTTTTCAGTCTGATGAGTAGTCTCGAATCCTCAGCCAATTTACAACTTCTTCTCATGTTGATAGATGTCTAGATACTTAAAGTCAGCAATGCATAAAATTTGCCTATAGATGTCGATGCATCATAAATCCTTTAATGCGTACATTTCTCTGTAACCATTTCAAGGCTATAAAAAAGAAGATAAATTAGCATATCTCTTAGCAGAGAAAAAAATTGCTGGGATGAAGAGTTGTCTGCTGCTGGATACAGAAGAAACAAAACAATCTTGTTTCAGCTCTAGAAACATTGCAATGTTCTGGAATGCAGAGAAGAGTGCAGACATTTTATTCAGAGATGTCATTTGATTCCATGAGTTTTAATGATTATACAGTAAAATGTATAAACTTAAATAACTGTTATATCAGTCTCTAAAATGGGAAGTTTAATCTGACAAAATACAGATGCATACAGTGGGATCATCTCCTGAAGCCTTTTCAATCAAGAAGTTTTCAATCATGAAGAAAATGGAATGTTTTCATCAACTAATAGAATCATAGAGCAGCCCAAGTTGGAAAGGACACTGCAAGGTCATCTGGACCAACTGGTCCAAGTTCAGATGTAACTTCTTTCATCTTAAACCAGATGACTAAAGTTGGTCAGATGAATCACATCTTAAAAAGGCCTATTGTTCTCCACTGCAGTACTGGATGCTAGCATAACAGGTATCTACACCCTCTGAGACCATGATAGCTTTAATAGTACAGAAAGAAGATTTTAACTGCAGAATTCATATTCTATTTCTATTACCATAAATATCCATAATTAATGCTTCTTCCAACTTAACTGAAAAGTCAATTTGTTATGTTTCAATTTTTTTCATGTTTATTAAAAAAACTTTTTAAGGCAACAGTGGGTATCTCTGCTAGAAGTTCTCAGAACAGGAAGTCCCCATGGCAATTTTTTAAGCATTAAATGTTCATTTTCCCTGTTAAAAGCCTATTTGAGTATTTTTAATGTTATAATAAGTTTTCCCAACAGAAAATGAAGCTTTTAAGCCTTGCTAAAACATTAATTGAGACTTTCTACTCTATGGAGTCCAAAATTTAGATGAAGAGTTTGATTCTCCATGGCCTTATATATTAAACCCTACAGTTCCAGTAGAGTACCTTTATACTTTTCAGGTATCGCAATTATGTTCCACGTATTCTTTAAGGCCACTTCCCACTGCCAAAAAGAAAAAAAAATGGGTATTTACATCTCTCAGATCCAAGATATTTGCTTATTATTGCTTAGGTCAGTATAAAGTATTACAGACAACAAATGTACAATTTTATAATGTCTTTGAATTTCTTTTAAAAACTGCAGAAGATATAGAGTAGAAAACAATGAGGTTCTAAGACAATAAATTTGAATCTGGCTTCACTTACATCTCTGATCTCAGCAGAAACATTCTTTCTCTGCATAAGTGTAACTGAGATGAAATTCACATATTTTAATACCAACTTGAAAAGCAGCAGATCTGGGAAGGTGTTGACTACTGCAGATGCACAGACAGCCTTCTAATTATGCCAGATTAGTTAAAGAATTGTGTTAGGAGGATGAAAAAGATTATTTCATTAGTCATCCCATTCTCACTGCTGCCCTACACTAGAATCTGTGTAGGAGGAAGACATGTTTTCAACTGAGTGTGTCAGTTTTCTACTTGTGGTTCATTATCTATGGTGGTCCTAGATGCATTTCTAAGAAAACTAAGATGAACGCCAGGGAAGACCAGTTCTGCGTGTTCTTTCAAGTAACAAAAGAACTTACTTCTTACTTCTACTTACTTCATAGTTACTTACTACTTCATAAGTAACTATGTCACCCAGAAAACCCAAAAGTTTTAAAACTCCTGACATAGTGATGTTCAACAAAGCCATGACCAGTGGTAGTGCTGTGTCCGTACTTACACTTCATGTTGTGTGTTCTCCCCTGAATCCGAATCCTAATCAGCCACAATGCCTGATACTGACGTATCCTCAGTCTCTATTTTGACACTTTCCCACTGTGTCTATTGATAAATCAAGTATAGAAGGAATGCTATATAGCACATGCTATGTCCCTAGGAGATGTGCCTTCAGCTGCCGCGCCCCAAAGGGTCTCCAAAGGGCAATGCTGAGACTACAGGGGGTGTACAGCCCTTGGCTGAGGAACTCAAGTGTTCACAGTGGTGCTGTACATCACCAGTAACAAGTGTGATTCAGTTCACAAACCTAACACGATGTTGGAAAAACTTGCACTTGTTGGATGTGGATTCTATTTATTCTGAATTATTTATGCAACTAGGACTACTATAACCAGTTAGAGTTTTTAGGTAGAAGTCAGAAGAGTTTAGCTTAGCATCTAGTTAAATCCTTACTTGTCTGCTGCACCATCTAGGTTTTGAAGCACTGAGTAAAAGGCTAATATTGCCTTCAAAATTAATTTTTTACATTGCGCATCCAGAATGACAAGTTAGCATTGTGAAAGGGGAATAGACTGTTGTCTGCTACTAGGGCAAGTAGCGTTTTTTTTTTTAAACACTTCACATCTAAGTAATTCATCCTTCTGACCCTGAGATGTGAAGCTCCTCATGAAGACTGATCAGCAAAATGAAATGAATTCCTTGAAAAAAAAAAGGCCTTTGCATTGCTTTCTATATTAGAAAGCTTTGCAAACTACTTAGATCCCATTTCTCTCACTGTACTAAACAGGAAAATTCACATTGATTTTGGAAAGCATAACTTTATCTCAGCTACTTTTTTTTAAGAATAGAAGATTTTTTTTCATGTCTGTTGTTTCCCAGTGGGATAAGAATTTATTATGGAAAGTTTTGAAACTGACTTCTTTCCATGAGACTGGTGATGAATATACACATCTATATGCCTAATGGCTAACTGTACAAAAATGCATTTGATTCTTCACTCCTTGCATCAAACTGTATGAATAAGATTTTTTGAAATAAACAGCACTGTGACAACATAAAACTGATAGGGCAGAGAATTATAATCTTACTCACTCTACTAACGAACTGTAATATGATTTATGAGCTTTTTCTACCTACTTTTGTACTGGTTCAAGTGGCAAGAGAGAGTGAAGGGCAAAGCAGTATTAGGACATGGTTGGGTGAGCAGCTGTCCTGTGTTCATCTATTTCTTGCTGACCTAAAACAGGAAAGAATTTTTAGGTTGTTTTAGGGATCTTTCTTGTTTGGAATAATGCCATGAAGGAACATCTAAATCCTCTAAGTTGAGTCATTTAAAATATCAGTGCACTGAATTAATCTTTCTGACCCAGATCACTAAGTCTTTCCTTTAACCAGCCTTTCTTTTCGTTGGACTTTATCTCAGTTTCTCTCTCACACCTGCTGCCAAATCAATCTCAAATCACACCAACTTCAGCAGAATGCCTATAGACTTCTTTTAGTGGAGTTAAAGAGTTAAATGAGTTAATTATTTCTTTCAAGACCTGTAAATCTTTTTTTTTTTTTTCCAGCACTATAAAATATTAGCTAAGTAAGACTGCAAATGTTGTGGTTCTATTTTTAAAGATATTTTTATGATGTTGCATCAGAGTTCTAGCTCTAGATGAGTAACCAAATTACCTCACTGTGATGATCCATTCATTCTGTCACAGCCTTTGCCACTTGCCATGGTTATTACTCAGGAAGTCACATTTCAAATGTCTGTTCAAACTCCTCAGTTCAGGGATCACTTCTGTTAATTCATTATGGTGCTTTCCAGAGAAAAACTTAGGAATTATTCCAAACAAAAAGCTGTGGCAGTACAAATATATTGATAAATAATCTGTTGATAGAATTCCTGTGAGATCTCAAATTCCTTTATGGGATAGATACATGTATATTCATTAAGGGTGATTTTCTCACACTTCACTTTGACATTTTCTTGCCTGAAAAATAGTCATCTCACCCAAGTGGGATGACTCAGTGTGTCATGGTTTTAGACACAATCTGTCTTTTCATATAAACACCCAAAGGAATAAAAATGGACTGGTTGGATAAATTGTTTGGACTTGAGGGAGAAAGGCTTGCCCCATCCACCAATTTCTAGAACAGAGGCAGAAATTATGATATTACTTTGAAAAATCTTACCCTTTCTATTTAACATTTTTCAGTTTTAAAATAACCTATTGTGTAAATGAGATACCAAAGTAAAGGACCCCTGTAGAAATTACGATGATGTATCCCACAGAGAGATGACAAAAAATGAAAAGTAAGAATGCTTTCTTTTACTCTGGATCAGCTAGGTGCAGCCAATGTACTGGCATGTATTACCAAAGGCTAGTGGTGGCATTTGCATCATGATCATTACTATAGTCTCAGCTATTTAATCACTTGTATAAAAGTGAGAATATATTTATAATTGTTTCCTTGTGTATAGGTAAATGATGACCTAGTGTATTTTTTCAGGAAATATAAAAAGAAATGTGTTTGGATACTGAGATCCAGCTCTCAAAATAGCATTATTAAGACAGCTGATTAGTGACTTCACCATTAGATGTAGCATGCAATTAAAAAAAAAATCAACCCAAAACCAAAACAACCCACACAAAGATTCCCTTTTGCCAAGTAAGACAGGAACTGTAACAGATGGAGTACAATGTGTAGGGACGTCTACATAACCCCTTGGATACATTGCCAAAACATGAAGACTTCAAAATGGGCTACAGAAGAAGCTCTGATACAGTTTGTGACAGCTTAGGTTGTGTTTTAGGCTCTTTCAACACCCAATTGCAGAGAGAGAGGAAATAGGGTACCTCTTCCCTGTAGCTAACAGTTTTAAGAATGTATTGCAGGAAGAGGGAATGCCAGAGTTCAGCAGGCACCAATTGCGGAGAATAAGAAAAGAGTAGGATCACTGAAGGGGGAGAGAAATGAACATAGTAATAGTGACTTCTTCATTAGAAAACCTTGACAGAGGTACTAAGATTTAAAGAGCATTGCTGTACGGTACATCGCTCAGTGAATTAAAAAGACACTGTGCAGAAGGAAATCTGTGAGATAGATTATGAGACATTATAAAATCCTGGTGGAAGCAGTCCTAAAGGGCAAAGCACCCTCAGCTGAGGTGGAAGACAACACCAATTGAAGCAGGGTCCTCTTCTGAGAATGGGAGCCGAGTAACGACAAACACAGATACGGTTAGATAGCGTTCTCATTTATTGCTCAAAACAAGCAGGATTATGTAGCATTTCCAACTAGCCATGAGTTGTCCACACACTTTAACTAACTCTATGACTGGATACTTAGGTAAAATCACGTGCGTTGACTGTCTACTAATTGGTTAACATACGGCAAACAAGTGTTCTCCCTCCTCCCAGCTTGCGGTTATCGCATCCCATTAAACCTCCCTTTTTTCTCATGGATACCTCAAGGACACTCTCAGCACTAAGTCATGTTAATCTCACAGCACTCAGAGCAAGCAGGCCCTGCTAAGTCTGGCTCGTTCAGTACGTTCAGATACAGACCATGTCCATTCTGCTCTAAGAATTCTTGTACAACCAATCTGGGCAGGAATGTTGATCTGGGGACAGTAGGAAGACTCCCCAAAGGGATCTGGACAGGCTGGATGAATGGACTGAGGCCAATTCTATGAGGTACAACAAGACCAAGTGCTGGGTCCTGTACTTGGGTCATCACAACCCCCTGCAGTGCTACAGGCTGGGGGCAGAGTGGCTGGAAAAGTTCTCAGTGAAAAAGAACCTAGGGGTGCTGGTCAGCAGCAGCTGTATAATCCAGCATCTGCCCAGGTGGCCAAGAAGGCCAATGGCATCCTGGCCTATATCAGCAGGACCAGGCCAGCAGGGCAGTGATTGTCCCCCTGAACTCAGCACTGGTGAGGCCACACTTCGAGTCCTGTACTCAGTTTTGAGCCCCTCAATTCAAAGAAGACACTGAGGTGCTGGAGTGAGTCCAGATAAGACAACAGAGCTGGTGAAGAGTCTGGAGCACAAGTCTGATGAGGAAATAGAGAGGGAGCTGGGGCTGTTTAGTCTGGGGAAGAGGAGGCTCAGCCTCAGAGCTTATCACTCTCTACAACTACCTGAAAGGATGCTGTAGTGGGGTGGGTATTGGTCGCTTCTCCCAAATAACAAGGGCTAGGATAAGAGGATATGGCCTCAAGTTGTACCAGGGAAGACTGAGATTGGATATTAGGAAAAATTTATTCATGGGAAGAGTTTTGAAGTATTGAAACAAGCTACCCAGGGAAATAGCTGAATCACCATCCCTGAAGGTATTTAAAAGATGTGTAGATGTAGCACTTAGAGAAATGTTTTAGTGGCTGACCTGACAGTGTTAGAGTTATGGTTGGACTCAATGGTCTTAAAGGTCCTTTCCAATATAAATGATTCTACATTTCTATGATTTACTTTTTAAACAAGAAATACATCGACATCATATTTTAGGAAAATTTGTCCTGTGTGATAACACAGGACAACTTATCTCTATTCCAGTGGTTTCTAAGACATAATAATTTATGATAATTTACTTTGGTTGTCAGCCTAAGAATAGATTTTTTTTTTCACAAAACAATAGAGGACCTAGAATGTATGAAGAAAAAGTCCCATTTAAAAGTCACAGTTGCATTTAAAGTAGGGCAGCAATTATATAGCATAATAGAACTATCGTACAGTGCACTTTGTTTGCAAGATCAATTCCTTCAAGAACCTGTAGCCATAGTGGCCAGAGTTTGCTTCCAGATACCCACCTGCTCTTCTCACTGACTTATGGGTAAAAAATAATGTGTATTTTTGAAGGCTGTCATGACCCAAATAAATCAATCTTTACAATTTCTTTTTTTATGATGAGTCAATATGGACTGAAAATTTCATATAAGTGCATGAATAAACAGTATTGAAGTCTTTCAGGTTACCTAGTGTTAGTTTTGAAAAGTCTTCAGAGCTATTCCTAAATCTGCTAATTGAAAAGACAAATACTGATGGGCAGCAAAAGATCAGGGAAAAGACCTTAAAAATAAACTCCCTCTAATTACTGGTTTTTGCAGCATGATGAAAAACAAAATCCTATGTATTTGTGTAGTCATGTCACTTATTTCCCTTTTATTCCTCCTTTTGTCCACTTTACAAAAATACTCCAAAAGAAATTATCATGGGAAGAGCCTTCAAACTAGGCTATAATCTTCCCTTGTTTAAATGAGTATTAGAAATTACAGAAATTTTTTTCCAATAAAGGAAACCTTTTAGCATACCAATATAAAGAAAGCAGTTATTTAGAACCAGACAAGACATTTAACAAAACAAAGATAATTATAGGATTTTATTTTATCTGATTAAAATAAAATTTTAAAAAATTGTACCTTTTACTTCTATCAGTATTAAAGCTTCTGTATTTTGCATATTGATCAAATCTCCTTATCTTTTTTCCAGTTATTACCATTGATAAGGGAATTTCATCTTTGTAGGTTTTTTCTTGCCTTCCCTTTGCTCTGCTGGTTCCTATTAATACTCAATACTCTCTATGAACCTCATGCTTTCCTCCATCTCTTCTCAAGGTAAGACAATTTTAAGACATTACACTGTACTACAATATATGCACTTTCTGCTGTGACATTGTATGATCAGCTGATGGTTCATTCTTCCAGTGCTTTAATATTTTTCTGATGACCTCTATAAGTGCCTTTACTATATCTCAGTTTGATGTCTTCTGCTCGCCATTCATTTTTTTCTGTTAAGTATCACATAGTATTTTGTATGTTGACTGCTATAGATTTGATCCAATAATATTTCTTCTTTCTTACCTGTTGCCTACATTTCCTTATACTGCCCTCTCAATGGTTTTGCTCTACGACATTAATACTTTCCAATCTAATAATGTTGCTCAGCACTGTGGCTGAGATTATAATGAAACTGAATCCAGAATGTAGTTACAATCAAACTGACTATTTCTCTGAAAGCATTTTTGCAAGTAAGATTGATGGAAGTGTTCTGTAGTTAAGTGGTTTTGGATCTACAGAAGTCATGCTGGACCTGCCCTCTTCACTGGAAGTTTCTCAGTCCTGAAATGTACTTCTGCATTTCAGATTAGTTTCTTCAAATGTTTATAAGGAAACATTGTCTTGGGGTTTTTTTTCCCATCTACTTGCCTACTCTTAATAAATTGGGGAAAATCTAGCAGAGGATAACATATTCTGAAAGGTAATATTTTACTTATAAATACATTAAAGATGCACTTCCAGAACAGAGTAGAGCTATCCACTGAGGGACAGGCTACACCACTAATTTTATACCAAACATCTTTGAACTATCCAATTCACACATTTGTATCAGCATGGAAGGAAGCTAGGAAAACTACTTTAGACAGTGCTCCTGGAACATTTGGATAAAACATAGACTGAGGAAAGAAGAGTACCCTGAAACATGGGGAACATAAGAAATTATTGTATTATTTGCTACAGGGTTACAGAGTAGGAAAGGAGAACCAAAACAAATTGTGATGAATAAGTAGAAATGTGTAGGTTTTGGTCTATTACAAAGAGAATGTGTGGGGAAAAATAGGATTGAAAAACAGATTTAGTGAATTCAGTGTCTTATTGAATTAATATCACTAATCACTGTGTCGACCTTGGGTACTTGTAGTATTTGAACACAGATTAGCATTATTATTCACTGTTCAAAAGGAAACATTGTGCTTTCTACCTTTCTGGACCTGAATTTCATGTTATCAGTCTTTGTCTTCATTCGTGGTCTTGTGTTATTCTTTGAGCTCCTATTTTTAGATGCCCTTGCTATGTGTATACTTTATTCAACATTAGACTGTTCTGAGAAACAGATATCTCCTATTATAGTGGCACCAGATGCCCATCAATGTTTATTCTTCAGAATATAGCTAAGTTCTAGAATTCTAAATCAGAAATTTGAGTATCTAATTCTGGTTTATTCTCCATTTGAATCTAAAAAAAAAGCAAAACTAACCACACTGAATAAACCCCCACAATTAACAAATTCACAAAAACAATTGAATTTCAAAGAGAGAAAAAATCTTTCAATTCCTTTATCACCTGTTTGAATATTTCGCAGCTTTAGTCTCACTTACTTCTTCTCTTCCTTATATCTTCCCATTGACAGTTCTATGAAGAGCTTGAATTCTTGCATTCACTGCTTCCAGTCATGGATATGGTTTCTTGTCTGGAAAGACAAAAATTTTATTAGTATGGGTCCCTGTGTCTGGTTTTGGTTTTTACATATTCTGGGTCAGGGAGGATCTCACCAGTTTGACTGCTGTCACCAAGCTTCATCTGCCAACTGCTGTGCAACAAAATGAAAAGCATCCATGCTTGTAAAAATAAATGTTTCCTTTTTAAGATACGTTGTGTCCTGTATTCAGCTATAACAGTCCAGCCAATTCCATGAGCCATTTTAGAGTTCCCATGAGCTGGAGACTAAGATATTTAAGTGTCAATGTACAAACAGTTCAATCCAAAAGCCTTTATGAAATATAATTGCCCTAATAAATCGATACAGACATTTCTCCGTCCATGATCAAATTCTGATTCTTGCAGCCCTTTTCAAACATTAGCCTCTGAGCTTGCTGAGAAATGTTTATAAATGCTTCTAGAGACAGGCAATGTCTTAATACTTTTTAAAACATTTCTGACTATCTGTTTGACTGTGGGGGTTTCCGGTTTTTTGGGTCTTCTGTTTCTTTTATAATTGAAGATATTTTTTTTTCTTTTAGTCTTTCATTTTCCTCCCAGACCCTAAGCTTGAGATCAGAAATTTTTTAGTTAATCAGACCAAAATATATGC
Source organism: Callaeas wilsoni (assembly GCA_013398955.1). Taxonomy (NCBI): domain Eukaryota; kingdom Metazoa; phylum Chordata; class Aves; order Passeriformes; family Callaeidae; genus Callaeas; species Callaeas wilsoni. The sequence continues at coordinate 238,546 of VWPU01006922.1, forward strand.
ATCCACTGTGGATGACCCTACATCAGAGGGTGTTCCAGTTCCTATATGCTGAAGTATAAACAGAAAAAAAACCCCACATCAGCAGAAATGGGAAAGCTAAAAAAAAAAATAAATTCAGGAAAATGGCAGTGTGCTCTTGAACTCAAAAAAAATATTGTAAGTCTTTAGTTCAACAACTGATATATGCATTGTATGGATGAATTTGAATTCTCATTGCTCAAGTCTGCTTTGTAGTTCAGAAACATCTCTGAAAAAAAAAGAACCAAAAGCAAAAACAAAAGAAAGCCAACTTAAAACACTAAACTGAAAAAAGTATCTTCTTTTTCTTTTTGAACAAGTCAAGGTTATAAGAGTTGTGTTTGTGAAGACAAACAGCATAATCTCCTTTCAGTAAAGAAGGTTAAGGGATGTGAAGAAAAAGAAAAAAATGAAAATTATAATAACACAGAAAATCACAAAGTTTCATTGCCAAGAGATCTTTTTTTATTTTATGCAGTAAACACTGAACAGTTTCCAGAACTGTTGTCTTTTTCCAGTTTCCAAACTTAGTCTTTTTTCAAATCTCCATTTTTCTGCTCCAAACGGATGTAAGGATTCTAAAATGTAGGACACCTTTTAAATTTCACCTGTAGTGTGAGCAGTTTCATCTTTTCTATTCTGCAGTAAGAAAACAGGATAATTACCTTTCTTTACCTTGTAATTCTTTACCATAATTAAGAACCATTCTATTAACCCACTTTTGGAGAGTTCAGCTGTTCCTCAAAATAAAAGGTAAGAAAAAAGAAATTAACATATGAGTACTAGGTATACAATGAGTAATACATATATTTGTGTCTTCCCTTGAAGCATTGGGATAAAAGGTTTCTAAGGATTAGTGGTGGATTAGCCAAGCTGAAAGTTAGAACATTTTTCACTTGAAAAACCCAAATAGCCATACATAGAGTGGATTATCTCCCCTCCGTCTAGACTGGTTGATGAGGTCTAAGTCAAAGTCTCAGCAGTTCCATGAAGAAAATAGCCACTGTGATGCAATATATTAAAAAAAAAAAAAAAATTAAAAAAATTTTAAAATTTAAAAACCAATAGAAGCATTTAAACATAAAGAGGTTTCTACATTTATCTCAAAAATACTGAAAAGAAAATATCAGTAATTCAGTGTCAAGGAAGTCAATAGTTTAAAAAATAACTATTTAACAAAAAAGAAACTGAAACAATGAGTAGTTGTAAGTAACCAAATAGAAGTGTTCACCCCCTGTTCATTCAAACTAAATCAGGATGTCACTGAAGTTACAAAGCTTGCCATTGACTTCATGGTGATAGGACAAGATCCTTTCTCAGTTGACATATATGCTCCAGAAAGATTACAAGTTCTACAGGATCAACAACTAGAAGCTCACTGTCACACTCCTATACCAAATTCAACTGTAGAACTAACCAAAAAATTTCTTGTCTCATCACCACTCACCACATTCCTATCACCAGCGAGCATGAGTGCTCTACAATGACTGCTTGCCTGGTTCTTCTCTTCGGAAGGGAAATGTACTTTTGCATCTACATCATTTTACGTCTTTACAGGTTTAAGCCTTACACATTTAAAAGAGATTGCCCTGTAGCAGCACAAAAAGCAGTCCCTGGAATCCTAGCTGTAGGTCTGTGCTTTAATAGTCCTTCATTCCACTGTATGTGACAGACTAGGATGAAGGCTCTAGTAGCTACAGAGGCAGTATAACAATTGGTCAAGGAGCTCATCAGTGATGCAAAAATAAAAAGTATTTAATTTGTCTATTACTCTAATTAATAGTGTAAGCCTTGCCATTCAGATGGGACTAAAGGTTATATGAAGTCTTTGGTGACTGTGTTTTAGTTTGCATAAAACTCAATGCTGATAACAATCAAAGACCCTGTGCAAAACTAACTCTGATAGTCATAATGATCTTTGAAAAACAGTTTATGCAAGCAACAGCTTCCAAAACTTCTGAAAATCTGCATTATTACTACTCTTCCAGTAATGCCCTGGAGGACTAGAAAGAACTACATTTTATCTGGTGTTTTACTAGAAACCTGTCTGATTTATGTAGGAATTAGAGAAACCATCTCAAATAGGTCCACATTGTAAAAATCACTTTTCCCTCAACATTTAAAATTGTTTCTGTGACAACAGTGTTTATGGCTTTGAAAAGAGACTGGTGCATAGAAAAAATAAACTATAATAACACTAATTGTATTTAAGAAATAATGTAAAGTATCCATTGTCTTTCCTTTGAGTAATGAGATTTAGTGAGATACTCAGTTAAAAAAAAGCAATCAGGATTGAGGACTGATTTGAGCTATCTCTATTTTAGGAACTCAATCCAGATGCTATAACTGTTCTGCAAAATACATGACTAGGTATCTAGTTTGGGTATATGGCCAGGCCTTTGACATGATTTTAAGATTCAGTCAGATCACATTCTGTGCTTCTGTTTCCAGGTAAAGGGAACCATGTGGACTGAAAGAGAGAAGGCAGCTGCACAATGCTCTGAACTGTTACTGCACGATACACAGTGCACTACCTCTATATAATGTAGTCAGGAGTTAACTCCTCTGGTGCAATGGGAATATTAAGTCATCTTTAAGACATAAAGATTTTTAGTGCATCTGATTCATAATTTTGATTTATGACTTATGCCAAAAAATGGTCAAAAGCTAACATATTTCTTTTTTTCAGTGAGAGAACATAACCCAAACTGCCAGTTAGTCCCAGTGAGATTTGAAAAATAGGCTGCTAGATGAAGAAGAAAAATTGAGATAATTTTATTTAGGTACCTCACATAATAGAAAAATGAACATTTTTCATGGACTGAGGAAGCCTAATTTCAGTCATAGTTTAAATAAGAAAAATCTTCCCGGCAAAATTCATCCCAACTTAAAAAAAAATCCTTGAGAAAAATATATTCCATTAAAAAAATTCAAATTCAACAGTACACTTTCTTTAGAATGAAAACATTTTATTTACTATATTTATTGCTTATTGCATATATAATCAGCTTTCTTTCTCTAGTTTTCTACTGTAAAAGTTGCCTTAACTTTTGTACATGTTCTCTAGGCTTTGTTAATTTTTTCACCCAGACATTGGCACTGTCTCAGACATCAAGAGAAAGAAACAAAACAAAATATAAAAAGTAGGCATATGAAAATGCAAGGCCAGCAAACACACAAAAATATAGCTTTCTAACTTTCTATATTTCAAGACATGTAAAAGAAATGGCTGAAAGAATTATAATAAGGCTGAAAATTAAAAAGATAAAAGATGTGGCAGTGGAATCTCAAAATGAGACAAAAGAAAGAAAAAGAAAGGCCAAAGAAGAAAAGTAAATTATCATAATGAAAACCAAAAGCCTTCCTTCATCTGTCTTAAAAATAGATGCCAATGTTTTGCAGATTAACTTTGGTTTGTAATTATGGACTTGTGGAGTAATGAATGTTGGTGAACTAAACTGCTCACTTAGGGAGTGTAGCTAAATCCATGCAATAGCAGAAACAGCTGTTGCCCATTATGCTTTGCTTTTTGATGATAAGTGGTAAGAAAGGTTGGGAAAAGGTGACCATTCAGCACTTTTTATTATGAGGTAATGGCTCCAATGATGTTAGCAAAATAATTAAAACCACCATCAGTCCTATTCTCTGTGATGACACTTAATGGTGTTTCCATCTCTCCCTGCTCTCCTAAAACGTATTCACATATGGAGTAATACCGGGGGTTAGGGTAAAAATGGAACAAATCACAATTAAAGAAGATTTTGTACATTACATATGCAGCCCGAATCTAAACTGGGTAATTCAGTGTTCCCACACTACATATTTAAATCAAAACTGTTACTCTTGTTCTCATAACAGGAAAAGTAAACCTTGTTGTCTGTTATATCTTTCACTGACAGTCTTTTTCCATATGTTATTCACAAAAGACACATAAACTCTCACATAAATGTCTCCAACTTCCTTTGTCTTCTTAGTCACCCCATATGCAAGGAAAATCAAGTATGTTATTCTAATAACAAATATCCCAATATTATTGTGCAGGGTTATCCTTGGGAGCTAAACTTCCACCCAGCCACTCACTTGCTTTCTCACCCCACAAGCAGGACAAAGTGAAAATATATGAACAGGAATGAGAACATTTGTGGGTTAAGATTAGGGCAGGGAAATTGTTTACCAATTACAGTCTTGGGGGGAAAAAAAAATCTTGCCATAGAAAAAGTTAATTTAATTTACTACCAAACACAAATCATACTTGGAGGTATTGGGAAACGATAAGGTAAACACCAAAGTAGCACCATTCTTTCCATTTTCCCAGGTTCCTTATTCCTTCACCCTTGACTCCACTTTCTCTTCCTCCCCGAGCAATGCAGGGAGATGGGGAATGGGAGTTACAGTCAATCCACAGCAGTTTGTATCTGCCACTTTTTCCTCCACACTTTTTTCCTCTTTTCCAGCATGGGTCTATGAGGAAAATCTGCTACAGTGTGCATTCTCCATGGGCTGCAGGGATCCTTTTCCTCCATGGAGCACCTCCATGTGCTCTTCCTTCTCTAAGACTGTTGTTCCTTCCACTACTTCTTCCTCTTTCCCCTCACCCCACCACCACCTCACCCCTTCCTCATGTCCAGAGCATTTTTTGCCTTTTTTTAAATACACCAGCACCTTGGATGTTGGTTGCAATGTTTGGCTGTATCCCCTGATTGGGCCTCTGGAGGTGGAAAGAAAGAGCCATATCCATCACAACCTCTTCTCACAGAGACCATCCCTGCACCCCCCGCAGCTGACAGCATGTTGACACCAGCATCCAGGGGAACCTTGCATTAGGCCCCATCAGATGTTTGTAATAGAGGAAACCTTAAAAGGGAAAGCCTTCTCATAAAGAGTTGATTTACTTAAGGTTTTTAGTACCACAGACATTGATAAAATGACTTGAAGAATGGCAGAGCTCTATCCAGAATCAGCAGTTATCCTGGATTCAACACAGAGCCTGCTATTTGTGTTAAATTAATAGAATTAAATAAGTTCAGGATTTTTTTTTCCACACAGCCAACTGAGGGGCTTCATTCAATTTTATAAGCTTTAATATTCTGCAAAAAGATACCCTTAGAAAGCCCAGGCATGTGACCCAGGAACATGGACACCCCATCAGCTGGATCAATGCTGAAGCCAGGATGGGAGACCTTTATTTCTTCCTTTCTTCCTTACCTTTTTCCTCTCTTTCTCTCTCCGTCTCTCTAATTTCCTTCTCTTTCCACTTTCACCCTGCCCCTTATTAAAAACCCATAATTGTGTGCTCATACTAGAAGATAAGGTACTAATTTATACCAATTTCCATGTGGTATGGAAAACTGAAAGTTTTTGCAGACCCTCTGACTTCTGTAATTTCTTTTCAACCACGAGAATCTGCACATCAGAGTATTCCCTTCCATTTCAGAGTGGGAAGCCACTCTTTTATTCAAGATTTTGGACTGGTAAATCAATTTATAGATTTCAATGAATAATAAAAGTGTTGCTGCTTGCTTGGGAAGATGGAAGAGAGAAGAACAAAGCATATGTTCATTCAGTCATCAATTCTTAAAAATCTTTCAATACTGAAATTGTGGCTTGTTTTATCTCCTTTCTCCAACGGGTGGTTAACATAAATGGCCCTTCTCAGTAATGAATGAAGCCTAACTCTAGGACAAAGGAAAAAAAAAAAACAAATACAAAAAAAGCCCACTACAATAAAGAGCACTCGCTGAATAAACAAATCAATAAATATGCAGTAAGGAATAAGAAAATTACTTAAACTTGTATACATATTACATATGTATACAATGCATAAATATTGTCAAAATTTTTAGGTAGAAATACAGCTTTGTGTGCATTGACTAAAATGAAGATTTTTAACATATTGAATACCTAGTGTCCTGGCTCCCTAAACTGTAACTTAGATGACCCCCAAAAATATCAGCAAGAGAGAAATTGAATATATATCTCTCAGAAGTGATCAACTTTTTGTCGTTAGGATAGGTTCCCTAGTTTACCAGTTAGAAACAAAGATCTTTAGGTGATCAACATGAAAAGGTTGGCAAATAATTGAGGTATCCTGGATGTCCCTCTTCAGGTCCTAAAAGGCTTCGATGGCTTTTGAGCATATAGGGACTACAAACAGTTCTTTTAGACCTGCTAGATTGTATTCTTTCCTTCTGACAATGGCAGAATCACTTCACTTACACCTAAGCCTCTGGTGTAAGTGAAGTGATTCTGGAAATCAACAGATTATATTCCAGCCAGCACTGCAATGCAAACAGACAAATCTTAACTCACTTGTCGCATTAAAATATGTGCATGAGAAATCAATAAATATAAATGTTCTTAATGAGAAATAGTTGTTCTAAACAATTTTACAACTTATAACAGTATTAGGTGGTTTATTCCTCGTAGGGAGGGAATTCTATTATCTTGCTGTACCCTGAAGAAGATAGGTAGAGTTTTCAAGTAAACAATTTAGATGGAAAACAGCTATTTTTCATATATTAAATTTAGAGCTTAAAAATTTTTATAGCAATGAAGGAACTAGTCTTCTCTAAAAAAAACAAAAAAAAAAGAAAAATAAGTAATAATGTAAAACTAGACTGTGAGAGTATAGCTGGACAAAAATGCTTTATATTTGAACAAATGAGTAACTATTTGAAACGTCAGTAGGAAAGCATTAGCATTTAATCAGAAGTGAGAACACAGATTTATTTTTCATCAAACTAAAACTAAATAGGGAAATTAGATATCCTTCCCCAAATCCTTGTTATGGGTAAAAGACAAAACACTATATATGTGTACTCAAGGATTTACTGTTAGTATAAATGAGGTATTAACCTTGCACCTAAAATACAAATGGTAATTAGTACTACAATTGCAATGGATGCTACTAATTCTAGACCAAATTATCTGTCACTTCAAAAATATTCCAATGAAAGTGCTAAACATGAAATTCCTGCTATCTTCTCTGCTTTCTCTGGAACCCTTCCCAGTGTTTCTCTGGGTCAACGGTGTTAGCTTTTGCCAATAAAATGTAAAGGAGCATTATGAGAAGCCACCATCACAGTGCCCAGGATGCATTAACACTTACAGCTGGGAATCTTTTTTCTCAGTCTAGGGGTCTGCTTAGGGTTATTTTTATATGTTTTCTTATTGCCGGTATCTTTTTCATTATCTCAAAGATGGCCTTTGAAAATTTCATAATAAGTTATGAAGATAGATACTGGTGCTGTACTCAAAAAGAATATATTTACTTTCACATGTAACAAAATAGGATAATGAAACAGCCACTTAGAATTTGAAATATATTTATATATACATATATATATATATATATATATATATAAACATAATTGGTTTTCCACCTCTTTGTCAATTAATGGCCTCAGTTAATTATAAGGGACTAAAATAAAGTGCCATTGCTTGTTGTAAAGTGACTGACTGGATTTGTTAGAGCTCTATGATGTGTAAGAATTTATAGAGTTAAGCTAAAAAGTGTTAGCCCGTACTCAACTTGTCACTTGAGCATTAGACAATTGTTTTAACAGCTAAAACCAGCATAGGCCAAGACAAGTCCAGATAACTGCTGAGACCCTGCAGTGTCAGGTCAATACAGCTCCTGTGGCCTTTTACTAGTAATTGCACAAGTCATATTTATTGGGCTACAGGTATATCCACAAAAAGAAGAGAGACAGCTATGCTTTTTCTTGAAATAATTCTTACGTAGCCAGGAAAATTTATTTACTCGTGAAAGTTTCTGTATTTTATATCCATATGTAAATCTTTTATCTCACCACCTGTTCATAAAAACCAGATTCAGCTGCCTCCGTAATTCATGCAGTACTGGATAGGGGTCCATCTCATTCCAAGTCATGGAATGTCTACTCCTCCATTCCCACTGTTAAGTTCAGCAGTACAAGAAGAAAAGAAAGTTTTGACCATTCAGTTAAAATATGCGAGGAAATAAAAAACTACAAATATGAATATTTTTACAATATGATATCCATAAATTCATGGCTGAAGTAGATAGAAATAAAAATTCGGTTGAACCCTAGATATTGCAGTTGCTTAGCTAGCAAAACCCAAAATATTACTCAATTTGAAGTAAACAACATAAAATTATTTATTCGGGCAGTATCTGTATTCCAGGATGACAGCTAAGAAAAAAGCTCAGAACAGACAAAATTTTATTTAAATTATAGGAAATGTAGAGGTCAGAGAATCACAAAATGGTTGAGATTATAACTTGCTGGAGGTATACTCCATACCATCACTCAGATCATTAATGAAAGCGTTTAACAGATCTGGTCCTAGTATTGACCTCTGGAGTACATTGCTAATTACTGGTCTCTCACTAGACTTTAGGCTGCTGATCACCACAGTCTGGGCCCAGCCATTTAGCCATATTTAAACCACATCACTGTCTGCTCATCCAGCCTACACATTAGGAGCGTCTCCATGAGAATCTTAGGGAAGAGAGTGTCAAAGCCCTTCCTGAAGTCCAGGTAGGCAATGTCCACTGGTGTTTCCTTGTCTACCAGGACAGTCATGTCATCATATAAGTTAATCAAGTTAGTCAAGCATAACTTTCCCTTGGTGAAGCCATGCCTGCCATCTAATCCTGATTATTTTCTTTTAGTTCATGAGCCTGGAAATGGATTCCAGGATTAGCTATTCCATCACCTTATCAGGGATCAAGGTGACTAGTCCTTAATTCCTTAGGTCACTTCCTTCTTGCCCTTCTTGAAGACATGAGTGATGTTTGCTTTCCTCCAGTCACTGGGAACTTCTCCCAGTTGAAATGATCCATCAAAGATTGTCAAAAGTGGCATCACTATGATATCTGCCAGTTTCCTCAAGGCTTATGTGTTTATTCTATTAGGGTCCATGGACTTACGGATTTTCAGTTGGTTTATGTATTCATTGATCTGGATCCAACTGTTTTCCAAAAAGGGTCCATCTTTCTGGTTCCAACCTTTTCCACGGTCTCTTGGAACTGAGATTCCTGAGAGCCAGTCTGAATAATAAAGACGGAGGCAAAGGAAGCATTTAATACCTCAGCCTTTGCCATGTGTAACCAGGCACCCCATTCCGTTAAATAATGAATCCACACTTTCCCTAGTCTTTCTGTTGTCACTGTTCTGGTTCTGGCCCAGATCAGTGGGAGGGGTTGTGGCCAATAGATTTTGTTATTTGATACCATCTGGCATTGCTGCCAGCTGTGGAGAAAAACTCTGGCTTCCAAGAAGAGCGGGTGAGGGTGTTTCTTTCTGGTCAGGGAATGAGAGTGTTGGATGGAGGATCTGTCTGCCATTGTTTTTCCTTGTCCTGGGCTTAGTGGGCATTTTGCACGTGGATTACCCCGTCTTTGTACACTTTTGCTATTCATATTGTTGCTGTTACTGTTTGTTTTCTTAGCTCATTGCTCTTTCTAGTAAATTGTTCTTATCTCAAGGTGTGATCTTTGCCTTTTGTGCTTCCAGCTGGAGGGAGAGGGGGAGTGCCAGCAGGCTTTCGATGGGAGCACTAAATTGAGGGATACCACTCCTAAACCATGGGAGCCATAACTGGCCCACAATGCCGGGTAAAAAGGGTTGAGATAACAACAGATCTGCCCAGATCGAGTTGGAAATAAATTGGATCTAAGCATTTGCTGTGTTCAGTATGGAGCCACTGTTTACAATGGGGTTTGATCAGTTCATGTGGATGTGGTACCTAACCTTGTATACATTCCTATATGTGCTTCTTGCAGGGAACATTCTCAGAGCAGGGAGAGGAATCAGGATTGCTTCGTTGCCATACTGTTTGATATCAGTTTATGGCATGGGAACATCTAGGGCAATGAGGATCATTTGGGTGTGTATTCAGTGTTGCTCTCCTACCCTTACCTCGGGTTCTGCCTTTTGAGAGTCCATTAACAATTGTACCCAGTCTGTGGGGGGAACAGGGAAGGATGATTTCCCCCAGCCTTTCACCCCCTTTTGCTCCTTCAGGTCTGTTACAACAGCTTTTGAGAATTTTGAATTCCCTTTGGGTGTTAAGGAAAGCACAGTCTTGTTGCTGCATTTTCCAGGTCTCCTCAGTGTAGCCCACAAAATGTTTAGGGTCAAGGAAGAGTTTTCTAGGAAGGTGGTTCTGAAATCTGCCCTGAGGGTAGATAGTCAACAGAACATTGAATGTGGGAGAAAATGAGCCAGTTCTTGGAGATATTCTCTGCTCCAATGGTTTGGAAATTCTCCCTGAGGAGGGTGGACTGCAGTCTTACTTGGGAGCAGTGCTTCTCAGGAGAAGTATCCCACTGCATATCGATCTGGAAACTATGCAAGAACAAATCTATAAACAACCATTTTAAAAACAAATCTGCTACTACCCCAATTTCATCTGGAGTAAAGACATGAAGTACTTTTAATGCTTAGATGAAGCTTGTAAGTTCAGACAGCCTCATTTCCATAGCAGCCAAATTTCATGAAGCCCTAAGCCAATTATTTAATTAGCTAATTTGCTCAGTCACAAATAATTTGCACGTAGCTCTAAATGTCAAATTTGAAAACGCTGGGGACACTTAGTCCTAGTGGAAAGCATATTACTGAGACTAGAATTCCCTTACAAGATTTTTCCTGGAAGTCTCAACAGGTTTGAGGGATGAAGATCAGTTTCTATTGATGATCGTGTTGAGCAGTGGAGAGGAAAGAGTAGAAAACAGTAGTATGAATCTTAATATATGTTAGATAGTGAGCTTGGTTGCCTAAATAATTGCTATAGAGACAGGCTATCTTTCTAATATCTCTTTTTAATTTGAATAATTTCTGGGTGTATGTATGTTCATAAGACTTGTCCATCTTCCAAACAAGTATTAGGAAAGGGAATTTTAGCCCTTTGGAAGAAAAATAGTATGGGCTAAAGGAAAATATGAACATTCTTTCTACCAGCTTATTCTGTTGCAGTCTCCAGATGTATTCTGTTTTCCAAAATTCCCATCCTTTCTGGTCATAAACCTTTCTGTCTGCATAATGCCATTTTTTAATATTTGTGACTCCCTGTGCCTTCGTCTGTGTGTTTTCTATGTTCTTCCTATTTTTTAGGACAGGAAGAAAACAAGGAAAATAATTTTATAACTTTTTTCCCATTTTTTTCCCCTTACCAGTGTACTGTAACAATAAGACAACTGGCAAATTAATCTGTTAGGTTTTTTCAGCAGTACTTTTGCTTATCTTCTGAGTGAGAACAGTTATTCCCAAGAATTGTTCTTCTAAGACTTTCCTCATCCCTACAATAAAGTAATCTGCAAGAGTGTTTTAAATTTCCTGAGCGTTGACAATATTGGCACTATGGGAAAGTGCACATACAGAAAGCTTTGGGAAAAATAAAAGGGGTAAGCATTATGCTTTTGTCCCCCTTAATTGTCATTTCCAAAAACTTTTCCAAAATATCTTTGCAGCACTTCCTCTCCCTCACTTAACAAAATCTTTTCTTTCCATGTGTCCAGTTAGGTTCCTATTATATTTTTTTTTCCCCCTTGGCAGCCGTGATGATCATCTCTCCAAACCTGCTTTTGATTTCCTCTATCAAGCTCATAGTTGCTGAGTTTTCAGAAGAAAAAAAAATCCTACTCAAAAGTAAGAAGAAAAAGTTAGATCAAAGCTGTCAGGTTTCAGCATTTCTTACATATCAGATTTTTAAGTCACCAACATGGGGGATTTTTTTTGAATGGTTTGAAACCCCTATTTCTGAATACAGAGTGATTGCATAGAGATAACTAAAGAGCCTGGTTCCTGATGTTTTTTACTTTCCCTAATGTTCTTCTCTGTGTGATCTATGAGCTTTACATGTACAGTAAATGAAGTATGATCTGAAGTCTTCAGCCACAAATGATTTCATGTAATAGGAAATGTTGTCTCAAAAGCTACATACAAGCAAACTGTGTTGGCTTCAATTTTGCATTAGAAAATGTTTCTAGAGAAACAGCACTGTGGAGAAAGTAAGAAAGGTTTTTCCGTTGCTATTTTTTCTGTGTTCAAAACAATGACAATAATCCAGCTGCATGGTTAAATACGCATAGACCGGACTATCTCAGACAGTATATGTCATGTAATGATTTATCTTGTAATTTCCTCTCTCTCACACACAAGCACACACTCTCACACATGCACACACATAAATATTGTTCTTCCACCCTTATCTCAGAAATATTTGGATACTGCATCACAAGTACTGAAAACAGGCTGCAAAGATACTGTTATTAGCTCTATTCTCTGTCTTACTATATTTATTTTTTCTAGAGATAAAAGGAGAATTAAAACACCTCTTTCATGTTGTCAAAAAGCTAATTAAAGTTAAAAATAATATTAAAAAATAAAATTTTATTGTTAAAAAAACACTCAAGGCCAAATAAACAGATGCCCAGAAATCCCTAATCTCTCCCTCTAGTTTTACACATAATTCAACCCTTATATAAATGCTAAAGGTAATATTGGCTCTGAGAACATAGATGTTTATCCTCAGGCCATCAGCAATAAAGCTAGCTTCATGTAGCATGATAAGTAAATGCAGATACATCTTAAAGGTATTATTGGTTTACTACCTTATTTCCTTCATGTTGTAGGCAAAGCTTCCATCTGTTGTTGTACAATATTAAGCTCCCCTGCTTAATCCACTTATTGTTTAATTTTCTCTCTTTTCTTTTTGTTTTTCAAAGACAAGTTTTCATTTTTTTAATCATTTACTGCAACACTATTTTTTTCAATGCTGTCTACATGGTTCACTTGCAGTAACTTCATTTACCTATGTCTGAACCTAGCCAAAATATGGCAGGAAAAGAATGAGGCATAAATAAAAAAAACCTACAATATTTTCTCTGAATACTGCATAGGTGTTCTGTAATTAAAGGAGGGCAAAACTCTGGTCCCAGGGAGACATCAAAAATCCACATACCAATATTTCATAAAAATAAAGACTTCAGCTCATAAATCTTTATTTTTACACCATGCAAATAGCCGATATTTGAATCTGCCAGTTGAAGATTAAAATTAGCCATTTTCTTTTTAACCTAAGGGTTTGGAAAATAGAATTTCTTTTATTAATTTAGCTACTGCTTTATGGGGTACATACAAACCAATTTATAATCTTATGTTTTACTTTGTTTTGTTTTGTTTTGGTTTTTTTTTTTGTTTTTGTTTTATTTTTAATCCTGGGCACTCATAAAATAAAAGTGATTTAACTTCTTGCTCTACAAAAGGGACAAATACCTGTGCACATTTTGTAAAAATGTTCTTTTTATTAATTTATCTCCTTGATTAAATGAATGACAAAACCACGACTGTCAGCTGCATCCCAAGGTTAAAAATTTTGATTTAAAATGACAGGTAGACTTGAATGATCTTCCAATCCAGATTTGATTAAGAAGTCCATAATGACATGAATCTCATAAGAAGTTATGGGACACAGTGAAACTGTCTTTCTTCCTGCTCTGACAGAGTAACGCAAATACTTTTCTCATAATGGTTCCAGAAGGTGGCAGAATAATAATTATGACACTGAAAAGAATAAATCCAGTGTTTTTTTAAAAATTGGCATTTTTTCTTATAGCCGTGATATAACTATGTTCATAGCTTTAATTAGTGCTGATGGCAAGTTGCATTTTGATATTTTCAAGTTTCTGTATTTCACTTTTGTAGGAATTATGATACTTTGTTTCTCCTTTCCTTGATTTAACTTCAAGCTTGTTTCTCCTTTCCTTGATTTAACTTCAAGAAAACTTAATTTTATAGAAAAAATGAAAACAACTCTGAATATTTTTAAAGTATAACATTAATTAAGGAGAATCAAAAAATAGGTGGACTAGTACATAAAAGCAGTGTTGCCTTCATTAAGGAGATTCATAAAATAGGAAGAGAAATACATAGTCAGACATTGCTTTCCATTGTTTGCCAGTGTAAAAATAGAGTATTTCCACTAAAATGAGACAATTAGTCAGAATTTTTTATAGCTGACCAAGATTTGGTGTAAAAATCATGGCATTCGTCATACTTTTGTCTAAGCTGCAATAAGAGGAAAGTACATCTGGTTGAAAAAATATAAATTTTCCTCATAAACTTAGGAGTTTTTTTAGCATATTCTCATTTAATATGAAATATGCTGTAAATAAAGGCATAATTAGTCCTAGGTCCCTTCAAGGATTCTTTGGTAACTTAGATTGCAAATATGTTTGTTTAAGGAGATGAACCTTCATATTTGGTTGCCATAAACAGAACTGCGTACTAGAACTTAAAAATCTCAAGTACTATTTCAGAGGAATATTGTTATTTTAGTGTATGTGATATATCCAAGTAAATGTTCCTATAAGAATACAAGAGGATAAGTTTTTCATGTACCTTAGCAGAACACATATTAGTAAATTGTGAATTTTCCTAAATAGGCATTCTCGCTGTATTGTGAAATCACAAAAAACCAGTCTCTGGGACTGTGAAGTCAAATGATTTTTGTGAAGGAAAATGGGAGGGGGCTGCCTACGCACAGTCACTGAGCTTCAGTTTGGACTTTCATCCTATAACACGCAGTCACATTAGAGCATCTAATTGTCACCTCAGGCCTCAGAATCTATCCATTTATAAAACTAAATCACTAAACCTAGCTAGTTTGACTAGCAGAGCAGTACTGCATCAGCATGGGTACAGTGAGGTTAGCTAAAGGCCAAAGGACAGAGCCTGAGACTGACCCCACGATTAACATGCCAGTGCAAGAGCTCTCTGTACTGCCATACACCAGTCACTCCCAGCAAAGACATTCTCCTGAAATCTGGTAAATATTCACAGGACGGATATGGGTGAATTGCCTAGGAAATCTGTTTGAATCCCATGTTCATACAGACTTTTTGAAAGGTATAATCAAAAGGAAATTGTCCTACTGCAGGGGGTAGTGAATATCAAAATGAAAGGGGTAATAATACAGAGAAAGCATAAAGAAGCTGTCAGCCCTCTTATGCAGAAAGGATGGGAAGTTTAGAAATGTGTAAACACATTAAGGTCAGCCTTTTACTCTACCTGAAACTGATTTGGACAAGTTTACTTCAGAGTAAAAGTAGAATGCCTTGTGTAACGGGTATTCTCATATTATTCATGCTAGTTTCCCTGAGGCTTTAATAAACACGACCTCTTGTTTGCTTGCTTGTCTTCTAGTGAGTGAAGACAAGCCCTTAGAACCCAGAATGATGGGGAAATGTATATGAAAACAATAATTTGACAGCCTCATATTTTGTAAGGTGTTTTAATTAACTTCATAGAATGGGATTAATTTCTTATATCTTCAGACCGCTAAAGAGTAATTATCTATGTTGATGCCAGTCATCTCATTTTGCTTTTTCAGAAGAGAAATAGGTGTCAGCATTCTTTCCTAAAGTGAGTACCTAAAATCCCCTTCCGAGATGTCAGTATCCCTCTACTGACTATATATCAGGGCCCTCTGATTACCAGTTTAGATTTATATGACTTAACGATGCCTAAAGGTATGAAAATCGATGGCTGCCATTATTCCTTGGTAACAGTTTATTTTCCACAAAACCATGGCACACTGAAATATCAGTTTAGTAACATTATATTGGATGGGTGCTTTTCCTCTATTAAATAGTACTATTTTGCAATTATACATGCTGTACAATAGGGACCAGTACTGGGCCCCAGGCTCTTAAACATCTTTATAAGTGATCTGGATGGTGGGATTGAGAGCACCCTCACTAAGTTTGCTGATGACACCAAACTGTGTGGTGAAACAAACACCTCAGAAAGGAGAGATATCTCACAGTGACACCCGCACAGGTGAGAATAATGGCCTAGGAAGAACAGTATGAAGTTCAACAAAGATGAGTGAAAAGTCCTGCACCTGGGACAGAATAACCAAAGAACCAGTATGGGCTTGCATCTGTGTGGCTGAGGAGAAGCCATGCTGAAAGGGACCGGGGGATCCTGGTGGAAAACAAGCTGAATGCAAGTCAGTAGTGCACTGCTGCAGCAACAAAGGCAAATCAGATCCTGGAGAGCAAGGACAGGGGCATTATTAGCAGAGAAACAAACACAGTCATTTCACTCCACTCATTGAGGCCCCACCTGGAGTAATGTGTCTAGTTCAGTTCAAGGGAGATGTGGAGACTAGAAAGAATCCAAAGGATGGCCATAAAAATTATCTAAGAGGTAGGACACCAGTCCTGTGAGGAAAGAAAGAAGGAACTAGGTCTTTTCTCCCTGGAGAAGAGAAGGCTTGAGAGGGAAATTAGCACAATATTCCAGTACAATATTCCAGACAGAGGATCTCTCTTCATGAGGAGCCACATGGAGAAGACAAGGAGTAATGGATCGAAGTTGCACTGGGAAAGGTTTCATCTCAACATAAGAAAGAAATCTTTTACAATTAAAGCAGTCATTCAAGGGAACAACCTTTTCAGGGATGTGGTAGGGTCCCTACTCAGTGGAGGTTTTTTAAAGTGCAGTTGAAGAGGATGCAAGGTAATGTCATCCAGACTCCCTTCCCCATAAAAGATTAGACCAGATGGTCTCTTGAGGGCCTTTCCAAACTGTGTCATTCCATGATTCTGTGCAACAATTCTAAATTTTCCATTCAGGATATTGTATCAGCTCGTTTCAGTCTATAAGGTGGGTAAAGGTCAATCTGATATCAGAAAATGAGTATTTTCATTGTTCTTTGCACAAGCTTCCATGAGCCTTTGCAACAGAGAACAGTACCTATGGGCTACTGAAGATCTGCTTTCTGCCAGGTCTCATTGATACGCTGCATTTGCTTTTCATTAACATTTTTAATTTGAACTAGTCTTAGTTGCTGATGTCATCAAATTACAAAAACCTGTGGAACAGCCCAAGAACTCTACCTTACTTAGGGCAGAGATCTGTACTTACCATGATAGCTGTATCTGAAGTACCTATTTCCATCTTACTAGGTTTAAAATTTTCCTAGGTTTAAAATGGACCTGAATATTTGTAGATGTAGTTTAACCCTGATACAGAGCTCAGCCTCACACAGGTTCTTCACTACCCCCACAATCAGATGAGGAGCAAATCAAAAGGGCAGAAGCAGAGAAAATTCGTGAATTCAGATAAAGGCAGTTTAATAGGTAAAAGAAAAGTCATGCATGCAAGCAAAGCAAAATGAAGAATTAATTCACTGCTTCCCTTTAGTTAGGCAGGTGTTTATCCATTTCCAGGGAAGGAGGGTTCCAGCACATGTAATGCTTACTTGGAAAGACAAATGTCATAACATCAAATGTATGTCATACCCTTCTTCACCCACCTCTTTCTGCTAAGCAAAGAATCATACAACCTGTGATATCCCTTTGATCAGCTGGGGTCAGCTGTCCTGCCTGTGTGCCCTCCCAAATGCTTGCGCATACCCAGCCTCCTCACTGGCAGGGCAGAGTGAGAAACAAAAAGAACCTTGGCAGTGCCTAAGCACTGCTCAGCAGTATCTAAAACATCAGTGTGTTACCAACACTATTTTTGTCAGAAATCCGAAACGTAGCACCATGCAAGCTACTATGAGGAAAATTAGCTGTATCCCAGACAAAACCATTATAAGAGTGAACAACTGTAATACTAGTGATGTAAAAAGCCATGAGTTCCTAATCCAAACTAAATTCTGCTTGGTAAAAGTAAAACAGAGCAGTCTTAAACCTGTCCTGATTTACAAAACTGACGCAGTCAAGTAAGAGCATAGAATTAATTGTTTATTCTACTGAGCAGGTCCTAAATAAACTCTAGTTCCACTGAACAGAAATACCTAGACTGCTGTGGTTTTGTCCACAAAACAGGTTTAACTCATCAAATTGCACAAGCCTAAATTAATAAGTAAATTTGTAATATACAACATGCAAATAAATCCTACATCGAAACTTGTGAAAATAAACAGGATTCAAGAAGCCAAGGAATTTGTTGCATTCTTTTTGTTTGAAAAACAAATCCTGAGCCATCTGCCTGGGTGTGAGATAAATCTCACTTGATTTGTTTGGACTTGCATGACAAAGCTTGCCTGGGTGGTTGTAGGATATCTCTGTATAGGTGTATTATTCTCTAATATTTGATTTATTACCCTTTCAAGTGTGTTTGACTTTGAAGATGCTATCATGGAAAGCATAAAGTGCATGTTATTCAATAATAGAAAAATTGTACAGCATTCATGTTTTGACCAAGGTTAAAGAGCTAAAAATTGCTAAAAAGTTAAGTAATTGCGTTTATACCGGGTGTGATTTCTTTGCTTCTTTTCCTTCACTGGCTTTGTACGTTGGACAGTTTTGGACTAAGAGTTTCAGATATATTTTAAAATTATAATTTTTTGAAGATACTTCGAATTTTAGAAAGTAGCTGGCACTTCAGCAGCAGACACGGCAAAGAAAAATGAATGTTGAAAGATCAGAAATTCACTCTCATTTCAAAAGGTAGACACCTGGGGTCAAGACTGTGGAACATTGGCAAGACGTCTGCAGATGCACTTCTTGTTCTGTACCTTTTCTGTAGATATAAAGAACTATTCTTTCCAGAATTGTCACAGGTAGATTGCATAACCAATAAACTGAAATTTTCCTGTAAGCTTCAAACTTTCATGTGTAGGAAATACAGTCTAGGATGTTGTGGTAGAAACATTTTATCAGCGTACAACATTATTATCTGACAGTGAAGCCATAAAAGAATTACAGTCTTCTGGATAATCTTTGCTAACATAACCATACTTACATCGTCATGTCCTCCCCACATGCCCACTGAAAACCATTGTGAAAAAGACCATAGGGAATTAGGGGTGTTTGCTGTAAGCAGCATTTGTTACTTTCTCACCTCTGTAAAACTCTACATTCATTTATCTCAAGACAAGGATATAAGCTTTAAGTATAGGAGGTTTTAAATATTATGTAATTTTTAAAGGTTTTTTTCCAGAGGATAATTTCTAAACTACTGTCAAAAGCAAAACACACTGAATACTACCAGAAAAGTGGTAATGCCAATGTCCCGGTGGCGTTAAAGTCTTAAAGAAAAATACAGAACCTTAATTTTGTCATCTCCAGTCTAGACTGAAATTATGTTGAGGCAGTAAGAAGACGTGTTCTACTTTTAAAGAAATGAACACAGCGTTTTGGTGAGACTGTTTAAAATGCCATAAATAATGTCAGCTTCTTGAAACTACTGAAACTCTGGAATATCACAGATAACCCTAAAGAATACAGTCTAGAAGACATGAGGCAAAAACATTGCAGTGTTCACCTAAAAACTGTGGGAGCATTCAGGTGGGATTATGAACTGCATGGTTCAGCTGTAGTGCGTTCCTGTGACACCTTGGTATGGTATACATGTATAGATACCATGGAGAGAGGGCCCACCTGTAGCTCTTAAGAGCTGAGAGCCCCTTTGAAAAACAGAAGAAGGAAGCACAGGCCTTGAGCAAAGTTGCCTACAGGCATTATTTGCCTTTGAAAGCAATTTCTGTAACATTCATCAGAATTACTGCTGTGAAGTCTCAGGTCAACATATTGTTGCAAGATGCTGTAGCAGGAAAAATCTCTTCTACACAAGTCTATCTACCACCTTCCTGCACATTTGCTACTGCAGAATGACTAATGTAAAGCAAAGACAAAAAACATGAATTGAGACAAAATGAAAACAAATCTATGGTTAACATTCAAGAATGAACAATTGTGTATTGGACATAAAATATTGTCTTAACTTACATTTACAATAAAGTTTGACTTTGAGGCTACAGTGCAATTAATTTGGGGCTTACATTAACAGCTATTGTCATTTGTAATGTTACCATAACTAAGAAAATCCTGTTTGTCATTCTCCATGCCCTTGGCAAACATTTAAACAAACACACAAATTCATTTTCATGACAGTTCCAGCAAAACTAACAAGAAAGTCACTATTGCTGTTGTTAACCCCTCCAAAACTTAACCAAATAAACAACTTCTATTTTAGATATTTAAGGTTTTGGGGTTCAATTTCTCACATCCTCAAAAAGTTTATTGACTTAAGTGTTCCCACTCTTCTCACATTCTTATATATATGTGTGTGTGTATATATAATCACTATTATATGATGTATGCCCCACTACACATACAATATGATGCTTAACAAAAATTTCTAACCTTTTTTAGGTGGGCAAAGGTTCATTGTCGTGAAAATATTTATAAAAATGTATGCAATGATGATCAGGAGAAGTATGACAGTGATAAGGATGTTATAACAGAAATACTTTCCATTTTTTCTGGTGAAGATTCTAAAAGGTCATTGCATTGAAACCATCAGGTTGCACCTGCAGCTCTTCTGAGTGCTGCTATAGCAGGATTGTTATGGAAACCTGTGGGGTTTGAGTGATTTTTTTTTTACTTTCTTTTCAAGGTTACTGGATGTGCAAGCATTTCTTTGCAGTGAATCAGTTAAAGAAGGGTTGTTTCTTTACAAACACGATAGTATTACCAAATTAAAATTACAGATAAACTAGCACGCTTACAACTATATTGATATGAGCAAAAATAGAAAAACCCAATTTATTACTGTGCTGTGAAGACTTCAAAACATTGAAATTAAAAAAAATAATTTTAGTCTCAGAATCCAGACCAGTACAGAAAAATATTTGGAACATTTGGACAGCATTAAATATCTAACTGTAGATGAGCCACTGTTAATATTTGATGACACTTGTTATAACAGTAATGCTGTCCCTTTGACTTGCACAACACTGTGACATCACCATTATAATGACAAATGGAAAATATGAAAGGAAATAGAATAGAGTTAATTTCTAGTTCACTAAGAGATGCCACATCCTTCTAAAGATATGGGGCTGAAATCAACAGTCCCTTGGGAATTCCAGATACTTTGACTTGATATGAAAATTTTAGACCACTTTAGTATTTTACGCATTAACGAGTGGCCCTTAGCCATGCTAATTAAGAAGCTTTTAATGAGATTGCTAAAATATTATACCTGAATTTCATCTAACATAAGTAGATCTGAAATGCTCTGTTTTAAAATTATTTTCCATCATTTACAGGAGATATGGGCAAGGCTAGTTTTGTTTATGTATTTTCTTTTGGTATACAAGGCAGTATGGAACAGCTGTGAAATTTTTCCTCTGGGCTTTAAACAACTAGAGTGAAAATATGACATGTATGTTCATATATAAGAAGGAAACTGTTGTATTCAATTTCCTATATAGCTGTCAGCATTATGATGGTCAAAGGATTAGAAAGAATTGCAATGAGAGGTAAATAGGAATAAATCTCAGTAGAAAACATAAAATTTTGCAAACATAAGCTTTTGAAATTTAAGTCTGTTTGTATTTACCTTGCCTGTAAAGTGAAGCCTGCCATTCATCTACCTTCTCAAATAACCTTCTTTTTATTGGTTATCTTTGAGCCTATTAAATTCACTATGCCTTTTAAACTCTTCTTTCATAAGCATTTACAATTGACTAGATTTGCCTTATAATCTATTTCAGACTTCGTCAGAGTCTAAGTGGTTCTGCCTTTTTTTCTTATGTTATATAAAGATGAAGCAGCAAATAAAAGACTGTGTGATGGCTTTTTTTTTAAATTTTGTGCATGAGTCACTTTACTTGTACAGATGACAAATGGCATCTTTAATTTGACTTGCATACCATTTAGACACTAGTTAAAGCAACACATTGTTTATTAAGGGTAGCATGAGGTCTCCTAAATGTTCCACAGTAAACCATTGCCTTTATCTAGGCTAAAATGCTGTCAAATCTTGCCAAATAGACAAAAAACTGAATTGCTTCTTTTTACTACCTATTCTTATATACGTGTGTGTGTATTTTATTTACAATTATATAAAACACAATTATCTCCTACTTCAGGCAAATGAAAATAAAATCAATTATACTTCTTTACATAATCATAATGCAACAAGACAAAGGATCCTAGAACCTTCAAGTGGAAATGTATTTCATTTTGATTAATTCTTCTCTCATCACTCCTTTTCCATCTCTACCATCATATGAGTTAAAATTACTATAATTGAATGTTTATTTTTTGCACAAACAATATGTTTCTTCACTTCCTTTTTAGCTAATTTCTTTTTCATGGATATATACATAGAATTTAGGGGTAAAGCATTTACAATAATTTCTGTTTAACATGCTGGATATCACAAACTGACAATTTTGCTATTATGCTTGTCCCCATAATGTTTATTTGCCAAAAATCTTATGTTTCAAATGGTTGTGTAGCTTCAGTATGATGACACAGCAAAGATATTTGTTCATTCTTTTGATAATGTAGTACAATGTTTTTGTTAAAATAAAAGAATATAAACTGTAAGCAAACCTCTCTATTTTCAATTTGATAAACTGCTAAGCTGTTTTCAAAGTAATTTTTTTGCCATTGTTCTTCAGGAATTTTAACAGCCTTTTAAGTCTTTGAATGCTTTTTTCAAGAACCTCAGCAAAACTTTGCTTGTTATCTTTAATATTCCATATGCCGAACAACACCAAAGGAGACACATTGTTGTCTTATTCTTGCTCAGAGAATTAGTACTTCTACAATCTATAAACCCAAAGAGCATATTGGTCTTTCTGCCTTTGAGACCTCATCTGAGTTGCCTTTGCATTAAATACCTTAGTCACTTTCAAAGTAACAACTTTGCCTGTTTAGTGGGAATGCATTCCTGTTTCCTATATAAACACATTTACCTTGTTGAGGTCGTTAGTGAAAATGAATAGGTCTTAGACACATGCTCATTTACTGAGACCAGCTTAACAAATTCTTGCAATAAATCTCTATAGCTGCCTTATGCTCAACATGATTTACCATTTCCCCCATTTGTGTAATTTCCTCATTTTACAGTTAATTATATATTTATTTTAAATTAAAAGAGGAAAAAAAAATCCCCAGACAAAACAGGAGTTTCAAAGCCTGCTGAGGGCTACTTATAACATTCTGCTTTAATGATGATTTACCCCTGATAACCAATTTTAGCTTAGTTATTATTCTGTTGAGCTTCAGATTTGCACAGTGCCTGGTGGCCTCTTCCAGGTCTAAAATCTGTGGCTCTCTGAAAGTTGTAGTTGACTTTCTTTTATGAAGGGCTTTGGGAAACAAAAATCACTCTCTTCAACACATCCCTAGTACATATTTTGAATAAAGAAAAATTGTAGTCAAATCACACACCCCACTACCTTCGACCAGACATATGCTGTGGTCTGATAGAACTCTTCGTTCCCCTGAACAAAAGTGGTCCGACCTGCTCCTGGTGTGTTTCACTTTCTTCCATACTTATCTAAAATGCAGGCCTATACCAATTGTTCTGGTGTGCTGAAAAAGATGCCTGATCTTAACCAAGGTCATTAAGTTATATTAAAGAGTACTGGAACAGATATAAGGCCCTGGGGAGAGGGTGAATTAAATGATCAGATCATCCTTTCTGACCTCAAACTCTATGGCATTTTTCATGCAACTGGTTTTGACTAGCATGTAGAGGGGAAAAAAGAGAAGGCAATACATCTCTCTGGCTAAAAAAGGAAGGATGACAACACCTCTTTTATTTTTTATTTGTAGTCATCTAAATTTTCAATTTGTTTCCTCATCTTGGTGTATGCTCCTGTCTGCACTCTTCCTGCTTCTGTTTTGGCAGCCAATTTGAGGCTGCATTTCTTAAGAGTATGTAAAACTAACATTGTTGTGTGGCTGTTTTGACAGGCAAAGCACTCATGCAAAGCAAGATGAATGGGATGTCAGTTTTCCCTATCATGGGATCTCCATTTACTGACCCAGATGAGAACTGTGAGAACCTGTCACAGAGGAGAGACAAACCAGATATGGCTTCAAATGGGGCTCTAAATCTCATGTAGTTTTGAAGCTACTGCTAGAGTGCTGAATTTGTCATAAAAGACTTGTCAGTTCAGAGTTCATTAAGGTAAAAGATGAGAGTGTTTTATCTGGACACTCTTGAGCCCTCCTATGGTAGGAGCAGAGGCTAGTTACAGCCCTTGAAAGTAAAAAAATGTGCTTTTGCAGTGTTTTCTTCCAGCTTTCCTTTGGATCAAATCTCTGTGGAATAGCTGCTCCTGGCATATAAGTATTTCTTTTCCTTGTTTGTCTTTTTAGGCTTCTTTGTTAAACTTGGAGGTGTGTTTGTGATGTCAATTCAAAGTCCCTTGAGATTTGGCTGGGACTTGAGGTGAGGTGTTAAACTTCACAAGACTGAATTGGAACACTTAAGGTGAGAGACAGGGTTTTAATCACTTGCACTGTGGCTGCCACAGTAGAAACTTTGTGACCTCAGCTGAGTTTTCTTTTACTCAAAGTCCAAAATCAATAGAAGTATTCAAGACTGGAGAAATGACTTGTGTTTAACTTTGCCCCCAAAGTTGGGAAGCATCAAAAAGTGTATTTCTCAGATGTGCAGTTTGAAAACTGTGACTCTGAAATGCTGAATTTCAGTATTTTGAATTACACGTTTTGTAAATAATTCAGAACTGCAGCACCATCCGTGACAGAACACTTAATCCGTCTGATTCTCAGTTATATTTTCCTCCCATCAAAAAGGTTTGCTCTTGTACTAAGGTGCATCTGTACTGATGCACCTTGACATGTTTGGCAGATATTAAACAAGAATAACAACAACAATTATCATAATATTTAGGTGGATCACCTATAGCCTTCCAAAGATTTTATTTTAGCACATTTACTGTAAGGCTCAAAATAATTATATAAATTGATATCTAAAAATAAATAGAAAAGATATAAAATATAAAATTGTATACCTATTGGAAAAAAAGGTAGTTCAAATTTGTTAGGCAAAATCTAGGGGTTTTATGTGGAGTCCTAGTTAGCACTGTCATTGAGTTCTTCACAGCATCATATAAAACTCATATTGATAACAAGGCTATGCTGAGAACTGTCTGGCTATGTTAAAACATTTATTAATCATATACACAATCTAATAATTTTTTTTTCCTTATGCCATTTTTTTTTTGGTGCAGCCTAGTAAGTTATTCAGTATGGTGCACGAATAAACCCCTTGAACTGTGCTGCTCACAAGTCTGCTGTGGTGACCCAGGTATACATGACAGTGACACTTGTAGTCTTTCATCTGTGTACGTGAGTATAAAGTTTTGAGGCAGAAGGAAATAAACTAAGACAAAAAATAACACCACATACCCCCTGACATGTCCTGACAAGGATCCTAGTCCTACAATTTTATCTCATCTTATGATTTAAAAGAGCTTACAAACTGTAGTATGATTGTCAGATCCTCCAGGTCTGTTTTGTCTTTCTCTAAACCAGTAAAGTGTGTTGTAAATATATACCTGTAAAAAAAAAAAAAAAAAAAAAGAAAAACACCTTCTTTGGCATTTCTTTGGCCTAATAATGTGAATTTAAAAGATATGCACCATCTATCATATAGCAAATCTATGGAAGTCACTGCTTAACAATCTAGAGGTGATGGAAGAAAATAAGGAGGTACAGATACAATGTTGTGCAGATCTGCTGTTAGAAAATAATTTCCCACAGAAAATTAATCTATGTCCAGCCATACTTCAAGTAGCTGTCACCAAAGAACAATGAATACAACAGCGGATGATTTGAATTTGATCCAGTGTAACAAGATTAAAGGGCAAGTGAAAAGTACTCCAGTTATGTATGAACCATCAGCTGCACAAATATGAGATGGGAAACAACTGGCCAAATGGGGATGATCTGGGAATTATAGTAGATTGCTCTCTGAGCATGAGTCAACTGTGTCATGTTGTTACAAAGAAAGCAAATATCAGACTGCCATGTACAAGCAGAGCATCCTCTGCAAAACACAGCCAGTAATCCTTGTACTTACTCAGCACTGCTCAAGCCTTAGCTGACATGCAGTGGTGTCGTGGTTTGACACTGGCCCAACTCCAGGCATCCATGAGAGCTGCTTGCTCACCCTCCCCTGCCACAGCTGGGCAGAGGAGAGAAAAGGAGAAAATAGTTAACAAAGGGTTCCTGAGTTAAGGACCGGGAG
>VWPU01006924.1:0-25235 GCA_013398955.1 Callaeas wilsoni
CCAGTGTCAAACCATGACACTCTCATGGAACAGAGCTGCTGTAATAGCATTTCTCTTTGCAGGTGGAATTGGAAGTACTGAAATAAATTATGGAGAACCAGGGTGTTGCCTGTCAGAATAAATATTTAATGAGAACAAGGGTTGTGCTCATTCAGAGTCACAAGGACTGATACTAAAGTACTATATGAACGTTAATTTTAATGCATAAAATATATGCTTGAACTTAAAAATGCAGAGTGAACAGCCTCAGGACAAGTGTGTATTAAGTGTGTGACAGCTGTCTCTGTGGGTGATGATAATGTAAAAGTGTCTTCTTTTTTTTGTCCCAAACGTTTTTAATTTACTCACCAGTGAGTAAGGGAGCAGAGGAATCCTGAAGTGCTTGATATCCAAAACAATTCATGGAGATTTGTGTTCTTTCACATGGTACCCAGGCTGTGTTCACTCCAACCATCAGCCTCACTTAACTGATTCTGTCTCAAACTAAAAAATAATCAGAATAATGATACAGTAGGGTTCTTTTTGTGTTGGAACAACATACAGGATTAGTACAAAGGTGCCTGTTTGTGTGTACAGTCTTGATAGTTAACATTAATTAACTAGTGACTGTTATAAGTGACTTGCAACTCAAAAATTATTTTCAAGTTCAGATGGTCATGACCTCAGAGTTTACAGCTCATCTTTCCAAGGTCTGGAATGCAGGAGCAGGCTTGGGCTTTGTAACCATTTCTGGAACCATTACTATTCCTTTAGACAACACGAGAGAGTGAATAAATCCTAGTCTGATTTCCCTTACTGCTCACAACTCTTAAAAAATGGGTCTGGATTTTGCAGTTTCTAGGGTGTTCCGCACCCTTGGGACTTTTCATCTAAAATGTGGGGTCCCTCCCCTGGCTCTCTGCGATCTCTCCCTATTCTGTTCCTCCATCTGACCAAGAGCCTTTTTCTTCATAACCCTCTGTCAAATATCTGTTTTGAGGGTTCCCTACCTGCCTGAAGGTAAAGTCACTTTGAAATAGTTTCCCTGCCCAGAGGTCTAATTGAAGTACTCATTAATTTTCCAAAGTGCAGTCATTGGCCATGATATCTAATGGTTGCTTTGTAAATGGCCTCGGAGTGGGGAGAAATACATAACTGGGACCTTTAAAGCTTGTGACTGACTCACTGTGCATGGATGTGTTCAGGGCTTTATCCACTCCCTAACCTGGAGGCATAAATAGACTCTCAAATCATTGCATAACAGGGGCCTTGCCTGCAATTTAGAATAAAGGTCTCTCAGCACAGCCACTAATGCATTTTGTGAACTTGGATGACCTCTGTTCGCCTCATTTTTTAATTTCTAAAATGGAAATAGTATTTGGCCTAGGTAACATTTACAGAGGTAAATCTTTTCGTTAAATGCTTTGCACTTCACAGATTAAACGATTTGGAAACAGAAATGTATTTAAATTGTTATTGAAGAAAAAAGCTCAGGTCTTTTGCATGAACGATCTACATGTGTTTAAAATAAAACTAAGGGAGCTGACATACTACTTTAAAACAGTAGTTACAGACTTAGCTCACAGCAGACTGTTGAGGACAAAAGTTGCCATTATTTCTCTGTTTAGGCCTCCCTTCATATGGTTGTGTTTAGATAAGAACTGTAATACAATCTGTTCTCTTTCATTGTTTGGTTTATGCAGGCACAGGCTTGCTGCAGGAAGTGGTATATCTAGTGAGTCAGGGAGCTGATCCAGATGAGATTGGACTAATGAATATAGATGAGCAACTTCCAGTCCTAGAGTACCCTCAGCCTGGTCTGGACATCATCAAGGTACAATTTATTGCAAAGAAAGTCTTCCAGCATTTGGGTGTCTTTTTCCTTGATTCCATGTTTATCATTTCATTTCATCCTGTGTCCTCCTCCTTTTCATCACTGGACTTGTTCAGAATGTTGGAATGATTCAGAGCGTTATTAGATTATTTTAAATTGCTTTTATTAATCTTTATTGTATTCTGTTTGATACTTTACATGTGTCTCCATGTCCTAAATATCTTGGCAGTGGGTTTTCTGAATCAGAGTTCCAGGCCTCTCTTGCTTATGTAAACAGGAGCTGGCCAAATGAGGCAAATTTGCTTTGATTCTTTCCCTGAATTTGTGAAAGAGGAAGTACAAATGCAGATATCCATGGATCTGTACTCCCACTGCTCCGAAGCTACACATCGCAATCTTCAGATCCACAGATCCTGGCTCTCTGCAGACACTGTGGGTGTAGTTCGAGGGGTTTGGAATATCCTGCATGAAATTCCACGCTGTTAAGAATCTCTTGAAGTCCAGCTGCATGGCACATAAGCGTGATCTTGTCCTTGCTGCAATCACTTCTGACAGAGGCACATCTTGGAATTATTAGGAAAATTATTAGGAAATTAGGAAATTATTAGGAATTATTAGGAAAACTGTAACAGCTGCAGTGCTGCTTGAACTGAGCAAGCTAAGGCTGGCAGGGATAGAATTAAGCTGCTTGTGGTCAATGACAACTGCAGCCTCAGCCTACTTCAGGCTGAGAGTATTTAGAGGTCAGAGATTGCTCTTCTTTTTCATCTGTGATGCCTTATCCAGCGAGACCTCAGTGCCACCCTGATGCAAAAGAGTGGTGGCAATAGTAAGAGGTTTAGTTTGAGATTACACGTTCTTATCTATGCCATGTGCTAGCAGCTTGATTCAATATGCATTTATTCAGTTTTTAATAGCAGAGCATGATCGTGGCATAAGACAATTTTATATCAAATTACAGAAAAAATACTGTTTGAAAGAAATTCACACACTCAGATAAACCTTTGGGCCTAATTCTGAGGATAAAATAAAATACAAGGGTAAAGTTTGGAAGAAGTTAGGGGTCATGTTTTCAGAGCTTCTAATATTTTTCAAGGATTTTTTGTGGAGGCATCACTGGAAATAGAGTTTGATATTAAGAATCTTCAACTGATTTATTCTCTTTCTGAGAAGGTCCTGCAAATGAAGTACTTTGAAAACAAAAGGGATAAAACCCCAAAATGACCAAACCCTCAACACGTTTTCCAGCCTTTTGATATTTAAAAACCAGATGTAACTCCCTGACCTGATTTCTAGCCCCAAACTCCTGTTAATTTGAGGAAGTGGATTTGTGAATGAAAGTCACTGTAGTAGTGTGACAGTTCAGGACAGCTCAGGATGTGCCCTGAAGTAGTGCTCAATAGGAGATGATTCTCTCTGCTTTTTTTAGGAGCTGACATCCCCTCGCCTCATCAAAAGCCACCTGCCCTATCGGTTTTTGCCTTCGGACCTCCACAATGGCAACTCAAAGGTGAAAATGAGCTCATGTTTGTTTTAACTCTACTGGCAGCAGTTGTGTGAGTGCTTTGGGATGAGGAAAAAGCTTTCAATAAGACGATTTTCCCCCCATCACAGGTAATATACATGGCTCGCAACCCCAAAGACCTGGTGGTGTCTTATTACCAGTTCCACCGCTCCCTACGGACCATGAGCTACAGAGGAACGTTTCAGGAGTTCTGCAGAAGGTTTATGAATGACAAGTGTAAGGAGCTGTTCTCTCTGCACACATTTATTTTCATCTCTGCATTCCTTCTGCAAGTACAGAAGTGAACTGGATAAAGGTGCATTTGTTTTGCATATACAGCAAGGAGGTTGCTACGGATAGTGCTGCGGGAATTTAGATTTGTCCATGCAAACTATGAACCGTGCTTTTTGTAAATATTTGCCTTACAGTATTTGACCCCATGGGTTCACCAGTTACCTGAACCAGAGAAAAACTCTGGTCTACTCTTCTAAAATTCAGTTTGCGCGCCGCCAGGTACCTCCTAAAAAGTGATGAATGCTCCCAGCATCATTTGATTTCAGTTATTCCTCACTGTCAGCTACTTCTCAGGAGTGTTTCTAGTCCTCAGGTTTGGGGTTATTTTCCTCGTAATTCCTTTACTATTTAAATTTCAGCCAAAAGCTCAAGGTTCATCCCTTTACAAGTTAGCACGAAATCCTCTCGTTTGCATGGGCCTGCTCTGGAGTGCACCGGTGAGCTCGAGTGAGACCCCGTGAGAAGGCAGCTGCAGGCTGCTGCTGCCTGAAAAATGCAGCTCTGGGAGGAGAATGCTTTGCAGGAGCTCACCAACTGCTCAGCCAGCAGCTCCTTTGGTCGAGGGCTGTTGGTGGCACACCTGCCGTGCTCCCATTCAGGCTGCACTGCCTGGAGTAGCTCCACTGCACCAGTTCGGGCAGCAGACAGGGAGGGCAAGCCCAGAACTGACTGCCACTGGGCTCTTTGCCAAGGGACTGCCACACTCTCTAGCTAAGGAAGAGAAAAGATTCCTACTGCCTTTTATTTCTCTACTATATCTCCTCTGATACCTTAGTGCGACACTAAGAATTCACCAGGTGCCTTGTGCCCTGAGAGCAGGATCTCCTCTAGATCCAGAGCAGCAAACCTGGAATTTCGGGAAGTTGATGCTGAAGCAGCTGGGCAATACCAAAGGGAAATAAAAAGTAAAGCCTACCAATGGAGGTTATTTAACAGGCCTTAAAAAACCTTTGCTGCTCCTTATCCTGCAAGCTTGAGCAGGATTAATCCTCTCCTCCCATTCCAGCCCGCCTTCAGTTTTCCATTTGCATTCCCTGAGAATGGAATGTTTGCCTGTAGCCCCTGATCAGGACCTTCTAGACCAGAGACATAAGAAAGACACGTTAGAAGGTCTTCTAAGATAGAAAGGTTGGGCACTCTTTTCCATGTAAGTATCCCAAGAGTTTTTTGTGTCTTTATCTTGTAGCAGCCAGCTGACTTTATCACAGCCTCCCAGAGCCAGTAAAACATCACAGCATGTTCTGTGGCCATAATTGAGCAAATGGGATGTTTGTAATGCACGGTAAATTTAGCATTCAGCTGAATGTTTGCACCTCGTGGAAGCAATACAGCAGAATCCTGGTAACTCGAACACGTCCAATGGACAAAGAGGTCAGTTTGGGAGGAAAATAATTTTAATTGACTGACCAATTTTCAACTGTTATAAAGGCACTGGAAAGATTCCATTTTTGTTATTCCCATTCCACAGACCCCTTAAGAAATGGATGCAATGAAGGTAACTCATCAGTGTTCCAGTTACCAGAATGAAACAATTATTTTTCAAAGAGAAAAGGTGGCTTCAAAATACAAACCTAAAAAGCTTCTTAAAAATTATTTTTCTATAGCTGCTTTGCTAAAAAGGTAAAATTGTCCAAAAAAAAAATTGGGAAAGAATTGGAAAACTGCATACCATATTTGCTTAACTCCTTCCTTGATTATATGAAGTACTTTGCCACTGGTAACAGAGAAATATGCAAAATGTGTTTCTCCTGGGGTTGTCTTCTAATACTGGCAACAAATGAGATTCTTGAGATTTTAAGTACCAAGTACCAGTGGCTGAACTTCTGGTAGAGTCACATAAATTGACTGAAAACAGTGCAAATGTGGACTTAATCAGAGAACTGGAAAACAAATGAGTAAAGTTTTGGGGGGAGGGTTAGGGCTTCCAGTAATTACATGGGTCAAAATGAGACACTGTTCTCCTGGGGCTATGAACCATGCCAGTTATTTCTTCTTTTTTTTTTCCTTTTTTGTTTTTTCCTTTTTGAAAACATCTTAATAACCAAAGTGTTCATTTTCCTCATGCCAATCATAATGTTTTTGTAGTAGGATATGGTTCGTGGTTTGAACATGTGCAAGAGTTTTGGGAACACCACATGGATGCCAATGTACTTTTTCTCAAGTATGAAGATATGCATAAGGTAGGTTAGATGTAGCAAAATGGTGGTTTAATCACATTTAGCATCCTAGTTTTTAAAATACATAAAGCACAAAATTACATTCTTATGTCCATATTTGGGCTCCCTAATGCCTGATACCATTTTTAAAGCACTGGCTTTAAAAATTCAATAGCTTTCATGGACTTTAAGCACTTTTGTATACATATTAGTTTACTGAGGAGTCTGCCTGCATGCACAGGCACTGAACTACCTGCAGAGAAGGCAGTGATATGAAACACTTCAGTACTTGCTACACTCAGCCCTGGGCATTCATTTAAAAAAAAAGTCTTGCTGTATGTGCTGTACCAATGAGGAAAAAAAGTATATAATCAATATTTTGTCCTATGTGTTTGGCATTTATTGTGTTTATTTGGTTGTTCTTACTGCCTTCTGTGAAACAAATTTGAAAACAACAAGAATATGATCATGTAGCATAAGGTGGATATAATTATTGGGTCCTTACAGTATGCTGGCTAATAAATCCACTTTAATCAGAAATCTAGTGGAAATACTACGTATTTATTATTGCAGCAATATCTTTTTGAGAGCTAATGAATATACTTCAGAATGTTTATTTGACTGGAAAACTAATGCAAACATAGGAAAAACCCAGCTCCTCTTTCTAAACCTGTAAAAAGACAAAATCAGGACAAGACTCTATAAAGCTGGGTAAATTATAATTCCAGCTTTAGTGAGCCTTCTGATGGAGTGGGATTCTAAAAGAAGGTGTAATACAGTCAGAGGAGGTAAAGTTTAGTCAAAATTATTTCGAACCCGGGGTTTTGAATAATTAATGTATTCCTAGCTGTGCTCACCCGCTGGTGACATCACAGCATCCTTCTGCTTTCTGTTAAATATTAGTATTTTGTCCCTGCAGCTCATGCTGAGGAGCCCTGGAACTCTGGAGATGTAAATTAGTGGTTATTCTCAGAGGCCACCTCACCAGATCCTTCCCATCTACATGAATGCAGTCCCAGAAGCTGACAATGGAGGAAGGGCTCTCCTAACATTTTCAGTTGTTTATTTGACTAAGGTCAAAATCAAGGAAACTTTAAATGTTCTGAAATGCACTGGTATTCCAAAGTGATCAGTTAAGGGTGGGGTGTTCTCTGAAGTGAGAAGCATCACAATTACTTTTCAGTTTTTCCCTGTTCCAGCATCTGGAGGTTACATGGCCGTGTTCTCTGCCAACCTGTCTTACTCTAATTACTCAGAACGTGTTTCTTTTCAGCAGCTTGGAAGGTGGCAAAACTTCAAGGCAGTGGTGTTGCTACAACTTCTGCACTTGTATTTTTCACACTCACCAGGATATAATTTACTCTGAGATATTTAAACTCATTAAAAATGTGCTTTTAAATATTGTGAAATAACCTGGGTATTAAATGCTCTCTTGCAGGACCTAGCAACAATGGTTGAGCAGCTGGTGAGGTTCTTAGGAGTTTCTTATGACAAAGCACAGTTGGAATCCATGGTGGAACACTGCCATCAACTCATTGATCAGTGCTGTAATGCAGAGGCTCTTCCTGTTGGCAGGGGTATGTTTAAAACCCACAGCAAAACTCTTCTTGGAGAAGTTGCAAGAAGCAGCTTAGTAACCCCCAGGGTGTGTTAGATGTTGGCAAAATATTGCTGTGTAAAGGGTGGGAGGGAACTGACTCTTGGTGCAGTTTTTGGACTGGGTTGTTTTGAAATCAAGTTAGGTAGAAGTGACTGAAAAGGATGGAAGAATCCAAGATTAACAGTGTAATTTCAAACCACTCTGTCAGAGGGTCTTTGTCTCGGTTCGATGGATTCAGCTCTTGGTGCTGAGAACTCTGCACTGCTCCTTCTGACCTTCGGCATGCCAAAGCCCATACCATCTCATACAGTTTATCCTGGCCTGAGCTCTTGGGTTTAAGTAGATCAGGTTTTCTAGAATAGCAAATATTTCTAATTTAGAAGGCATAAAATTACAAGGAACCACCACTTCCCTTACGAGCTTTTAATTTTCGTTGCCTACCTCAGCTGTTTAAAATATCTTTATCTTCCAGATATTTATTCTGGTGAGATCTTTCTCTAGGAACCTGAAGGTGCCATTTGATCTGTTGATACATCTGTCCTTTGATAAGAAATCAAATCCTTTCAGTTGCCTTTGAGAAGCATAAGAGTGAACTTAGGCTCCCTCAAATTATTTTCTGTGGGCTGCTTTACAGCACTTTTAAAAATGAGGGAACCAGGTCAAGATGGTCAGTTCCTATGTTAGCCCAACATATGCCTTATCCAAACATAAAATCACTTCATACACTAATTTAATTCAGTTTTATTTGGAACTTTCCCTTGTTTTCCACCCATAGCCGCGTTAGCACTGTATGATGCAGCATCATACATGAAGCCCATGTTTATCATGACCACAAAGTCTCTCAGAGGAATCAGTTTGCAGGTTATTGTCCCTTACTCAGCGATTATGACAGGAATACTTTAGTCTTAGATTTCTGTGTGTAGGAGCCCTTTCCATACTACCCTTTTCAGCCAGCCTTCATGTGATCTGCAAATTATACCAGCTGTAATTTTATCATTATTTTCAAATCTCTGATGAAAATACCAGGTATTATCAGTCCCTCTTGACCACTAATTCTGTATTAGCTAGTAATGTATTCCGTTATCACACATTTTGTTGGGACATCCCGAGGTCCTTGGATAAGGGGCTCGTGTGGGTCCAAGGCTTTACAAATAGCAGGGTTGTGTTCTCCTTGTTGGCACACATGTAGCCTCTTATTTCTACTGTTTGAAATATTTCAAAAGGAAACCTTCATGTTGCGATAGAGAAGGAAGGGAGCTACAGCACTTAATGTGATATTTTGTCATTTGTTCGCTGTGTGCTTTTTAGTATAAATATCCTTATTTTGGATTTCTTTTCTTTGCTGTCTTTGGCTTTTACAATATTTTGTTACTTCAGAATGTAGCTTCATTAGCAGTGCTTTGTTCCTTCTCTGTTCGTTTCTGTGACAAAGAATGGTGGCAATGACATGACAGCTGATTGTAATTTGTTTCAAATATTTTAATTTGTCATTAGTTTACATTTACTTTATTATTTTGCTTTATTTTAGTTCTTCATTTTTTTTTCTTTTAGCACATTGATCTTTACTCTGAAGATAACCCTGAACTGCTGTGAAAGCAGAACAATGATTAGATATGTTACTTGTATTTGACTCTTATCACATCATAATTTACGCAGTTGCATGATTCAAATCATAAACCAGGTGGGTGACTTTTTGACAAGCTATCAATTCATATGGTAAAAAAGAAAAAAAATTGTTACAAATAATCCATTGTGTGTGTATGTCATTTGTAAAATGTCATTTGTCCATACGTGTTGTTAGGGAGACTCAGAAATAAAAGGATTTTTTTTTTACTGAGCGGAGGAAGAAAATATTTTATTATCATTATTGAATGGGAAATACAGGATTTTGTGTTTCATGCTGTAGTTTTTGCAGTGATAGTTGCCAGAGCAAAATTTATGTTATTATCAGATGTTTATGACTGTAAGCATTTTCTTAATTTAATTTTTTAAAAATACTTGAGAAATTTGGTGAAAACAATAAATGGCATTTTCAGTGTCAGGTTATTCTGGCCTTTAGATCCTGAAAAGAAACCAGGACATTTTCATACCTTCAGGAGTTATAGAAAAGCCCTCATTTCATGAAATAGCCCTTGCCACACATGCTGTACCATCATGTTAATAAGTAATATGTAGATGTTTCAGACAGTTTTGTCTTTGGACTCAATTATAAAGTTGCTGCATAAAAGCAATGGTAATTGAATTAAATGGGTATTCTTCTTATACATCAAATGCATAATTAAGCTCCCTGCATGTAGCTTTGTTCTTGCTGTTATGATTAAACTCTGGTAGCACAGTCCCAATTCTCCTTTCATTTATTCCAGTTGAACAAGTCTGGATTTTGTCTTTATCTCCAGCATAAATTAGAAGAGAATTGGGCCTCTCAGTCTGGTTATTCCATGGGGCTTATTCAGCCACAAGTAACCCTGGCTGACTTTGAGTTAAATATATTTTGGGCTGCACTGAAACAGTTGTCAGGGGGGCTGCTGTCTTTGGCTGGTAGGTTCAGCAGGGTAACCAGGTTATGTTCCTGCTTGGGTTCCATAGAATACTTCATATGAGGAAGGTGTTCAATGTCCACATTGCATCCCCCAAAAGCTTCCTATTCCTTGCGTTCAAAATTAAAATATCAGTGGCACAAGTTAAGTGCATGGCACTTGTTCTCTTTCACAGATAGAAATTCATATTTAACAAACAAACCTCTCCATGTTGAGAAATGGAAATTCATCTGCTGGACTTGTCCCTAGACACAAAATAATAGAAATAAGCAGTGAAAATATTACACTTCAATAGTCAGTTTTATACCCCACATTCCATGTACCTTTTGGATAGTTCTCTAACCAGTGGATGCTGGAGGCATGGTAATTCTGAAATGCATTATTAGCTATTGGAATTATTAAACAGCCGTAGTTCGCACTGGAAGCAGAAATCCACATTTAAGTGAACACCCAACCCAAAATCTGTGTTCATTTCTGATTAAGGCCAGAGTAAAGTCTCACACAAATCAATTCTTCCTGTGTAACACTGGGCTGGTGCAGCTGAAGAGGTGTGTGGTTCTTATTTTAAGGCCTTGCAAGGGTTGTGCCAGAGTAATTGGGTTAGACAGTGAAGAGCCTTAGGTCTCATTAAGCTTTCAGTGAAAGCCCAGACGATCAGAATCTCAGAGCTGCTGCTTGGCGCCCTGCACCATCAGACTGTAGGTATTTGGTGTCCTGTTGCATCCACTCTCTGACTTGTGTTCTTTCTCTGTGTTTCAGGACGAGTTGGGCTATGGAAAGACATCTTCACTGTTTCAATGAATGAGAAATTTGATTTAGTTTATAAACAGAAGATGGGAAAATGTGACCTCACATTCGATTTTTATTTATAAAAAATGCATGCATATGATATCCAGATATAGCTAGAAGTGCTTTATGCATTCATTTATTACCTGCTGGACAAACTACTGTAGCTATTATGTGTAATAAGATTTAAAGAAAGAAAAACAATCTAAGTAAACCATATCAGATGCAATTATCTTTGATCCTGAACAGCTGTTTATCTTCTAGTATTTAAGTCCTTTGTCCACATGCAAGAACTTCCCAGACAATACTAGAACATCCAGCTGTTATGGAATGTATTATATACGTATAAGGTATGTATCATATATGCAACTAGAATGTACACCTTTTCAGCCCCACATTGATTATTTAATGTGTTTTATAAAAGCTTGTCACTAGAACCTAAATAAACATCCGTAAACCAAATAAAAATTCATTTCTGAGGGAAGCAAGTAACAGGCCAAAACAGTACGCTAGAATGATCTCAGGGGTTAATCGTCACATTTATTTTTATAGCAGGTGTATAACCAAGTATAAATAAATCCCATTCCAAAATAGGGACTGGTCCAAGTGGGGTTCACATTAGGTTCTGCACACCCTTATCTGTGTGGTTTGAGTAGGTTTCGTGCACTGGCACACTCTGCAAGACAGGGCTCGTTCTGATTTACAGCTGGGATTGTCAGCCTGATCCCAAATCCCACCCATGCCTTTATGGAGACGGCTCAGAGCTGGCTTCCTGACGGAGGCAGCTCAGCTCCATGCCCAGAGTCAGCAAACAGAAGATTCTTAAGCCCTCAGCTCTAGGTCACTCCCTCAAAATGGGGCTTAAAAGCCAGGAATCTGGTGCAGGGACTGTCTTGAAGAATCAGTCTCCAACCCATATCACTTTGCTGGGTGAATTTCTCCCTTTAGGGGCAGCCAGAGAAGTTAAGGTGCTGGGTAAGTACCAGTTCCACTAAAAGGTGAGGGCACTTAGCACTGTTTATGGGTTGTTCTCCTGGACTCCACCAGACCTAAGGGGAAGATCTGTGCCAGAGAAAAGCAGGCAAAGGGAACTGCAGCATCCGAGGAAGAGAGTTGGTGGATATGCCAGCAGGTGGGAGTATTGCACAAATATCCATGCACAATAAGTTCCAGGAATTGTTAGCCATGACTGATCTGGATTATAATCAGGATTCAAGTTTATTTCTCTTATCTTTTTTTATTCTCTACACAAACAGCCTGAAGCAGGCTACTATCACTACAGAACTCTCCCAAATTATTTTATTTTTCCATTATGTAACGACATCTATGCTTTTTAGGTTCTCAGCTGCAGGAGGCCCATTTTTGCTAGTCAAATGTTCAGGCTCTCCAAAAACTGTGAGGAAGGACTAGTTTTTAGTGTTTCAGTTCTGTTGGGAAACTGTCAGTTCAGCACTGGCAAGTGGTGTAGCATGATGTGGCTTGACAGCACTTTTCCTTGTATATTTGTGAGTGAAAATGCTTTCAGTGAAATTTTATTTCTATTTTTATATTTTTAGTACTGTATGAATATTAAGCACTACACATTATACTTCTGTGCTTGCTTGCTTACTGAATAAAAGATGTGTTCTGTGCGTTGTGGCTGCTCATTTTCTAGACCTCCCACTCAGGCCAGGTGGTCTTTGCAGACAGACTACAACAAACTGCAGGAACACTGGAGAAGGAGAATTCCCTCTTGCTACAGAGGAAGACAAAATTCCCCCACAGTTCCTGCAGATTAGAGTCAGAATAAAATTTCATTAGCACAAAAAATCTACCTTAATCGCGTAATCCCGAAGATGTACGAGCAATACAACCTTGCTGAGTGCCTAACATTTCTGACGGCACCAGGGAATGCTGCTCTGCTTCCCAGAGCTGCTTTCCTTTGCTGCAGCCGATGCCCAAAAGCCAGGAAAGTCCCACAGCCACGTTTCTAACAGCTGGGTCCATCTGTATGCCATTGCCTGTGCAGAAGGCCACCAGCTGCCAGGCCACGTTAGCTGTGCTGAAATTCTACCTTTGGATTTCTAGTACTTGAAAGCACTTGAGTTTCTCTATAAAAATCCAGCTATAGCAAGCTCCTTCCTCTTTTCGACAACTTGAACTTTCAGGACTCAGCCAAATGTTACCAAGACTGCACAAACGCAGACACCCCATGACCCAAATTGTCTGTGAAGAGAATGCGTCATTGGTACCAAAGCACTGCAGATTAAAAACAAAAATACCAGAAAACCAAGGGAATTTCTTTTTTTCTCCCCTGAACATTCGTATTTGGTGAGCTGCTTGTGCTGAGGGAACTGCTGCAAAATTTGTGCCCTGTCCAGATTTGTCAGAGTCCTGAAGGTTCAAGTGTTCATTGCAGTGAAGCTGGGCAGGAAAGAGGAAAGACAGGAAAGCTGAGGAATAACCAGTAAAAGTTCTCAGCACTTTTGTATAAGCCTCACAACACAACAGGGAACCAATAGTCCTGGCAATAATTATAAAGAGGTATAGGCTTGGGTCACCATTATAATAAACCATCCAGTCTTGCCTGGGCTAGAAATAACACCACTTAGTAGCTACCAGTAGAGGTTTAAAGAGAGGGTTAAGGAACCACTTCTGTTGCCTCAGTTAAAAAAAATAAAAGGTTAAACAGAGATTCAACTGAATCAAATAATATTAAAAAAAAAACCACCCCAAACTCAGCGACCACATGTGTGGGAAGGGCACATTAAAGAAATGATGATGTGTAATCTCACTATGTAATTCATTTGATTTCTTTACTGCAGGATCTGCAGACTGGTGAGGTCTAGTGTTTGAATCATAAAATATATGCAGATGAGTATTTTCTGCTACCTGTCCTAGTGTGTATCACACAGAACAGAAATGCAATCGATAATCAGATTCATTCTGGCAATGGAAAGAGAATCAGCAAAAATGAGCATCTTTTTAAAAATAGAACATACACAGATTTCAGCTAAATGAGGTTTAGAGCTCAAGTGCCAAGTCATACTCCAGTACAAACTGCTGGTTTAGCTTCAGAGAGTGGCAAGGAAACCAAGAAAACTGATGCCACTGTGCTCTGGTCTATCAGCTTAAAAATCACCCCTCTTAAAGATGGGAGCGTGATGGCAAATTCTGCAGGCAGACTGGAACAACACCTTTCAGCTTTCAGGCTTCAGTCACTCTTGGGTGCATGTAACATCCAATGTCCTTCTGAAAGCGTCTGAGCTGTGTGGTCTTTAAAAATGAATGTGAAAAATGTTTGCAAAGATGCAGGGCAAGTCTCTGTGCTTTAGAAGCCTGACGTGTCAGAATAACTATTAGCAGCGCAGGGCTCCTTGCTATAAGTTAGTTTTAGAAAGAATGAAGAGCTAATGCAGGAACATGAGGTTCTTTTGGTGAGCTGTACTGTGCCAGCATAATTTTTCTGGATTTTGCTGCTTCATCCACGGGCAAAATTGTAAAGCCACGCAGCAACTTTTGCTGGAGTTCTCTCTGTGCACAGATGATAAGCCCTGGCAATGCGTGCTAGAGTAGTTTGAGAAGCTGCCACCTCCAGCTGTCCGTGCTGCCTCTCTGCCAGCAATGGCCACCACAGAGGAGAGACAGCAGAAGCAAATGTGTGCTGGTTCCTCAGCTGCTGTAACCAACGGGCTGACGTGAACTGGAGCCGCCGTGGATGGTGGTGTCAGATAAAAGCCTCTGCCAAGAGCCAAAGCACGCGCTCAGGTGCTGCCCCGGATTGGAGATGTCCTCCCAGATCCTTGTCTGAGCTCCTGTGGGCCAGCCCTGCAATCGGCCGGAGGTGTCTGCCCAGGAGCAGTCTGTTTCGCACACCGAGTTTCGCCTGTGAAAGATTGTCTGTAAAGGTGAAGCTGTGTCCTCGAGCAAGGAGAGACGGATCCGCGCTGCCACATGGCGCGTATTAACCGAAACCTGCTTTTGGGAGGAATGTTTTGTAGGAGGGAGTGCTGCAATGTGTGACAGCACACAAGATGAAGAAAGAAAGGCAGCGTAATGACTGCTCAGACTGATCCCAGTCACAGGCACTAATATGCCGACTGGCTTGATATGCGTGGTACGAGTGATATTCAAAGTAACAGCCACCCAGACATTAAATCCACTGTCACCATCTCTGTCACACACTCAGCTTTTGCCAGCACTGAACATAAGATGACAATTTAATCCTCACAGCTGGTGTTACAGTGTGTTAAGACTGCAGCCCTTGCAGGCCTTGCATCTGCTTCCTTTTGCATTTGGAGGAGAGTCACCCATAAAATATGGGAGAGCTCTAAGGACTCAGAAAAAATGAACCAACTGGAACAAAATAAGAACTAAGGAAAAGGTTTAGATTTCAAGCTCCACTGGGAAGACAGTTCTTTTGTTTCATAAGGAAAAAAATGTAATTTTCCTCAGCTATCACTCTTTTTTGTTCTGCACCTAATTCTGCACCCCCTGCCCAAAGGCAGTTCTGACCCTACTGAAACAGATAATCCTGAAAATGCTGCAGGAGACTTTCAGCAGCTGGGATTGCTACCACTCCATAGCTGGCAGGATTTAAACTCACAAAGAAAGACCCACAGCGAGTCTCCAGTTTCAGTCCTTTAACCACCCTGCTACAGCCACACATGCTGAGGGGTTGGTCTCCTTTAGCAGACCCTTTCAGACACATCCCTTGTTCCCTCCTCAGTAAATACCAGTGAGATTAGAGGCTAAAATAGTTCTGATTTGTTTTTAGTATTAAATATCTGTACAAGCCTGTGTGCTCTAAACAGGATGAAAAAAGAATATCAACAAAAATATGGCATGGGTCAATTCAAGCTGTAAACATTTGGGTTTTAACCATGCAAGTATGGATCATTTGGCCACTCTTTTACTCAGTAATCTGCAGCAATTTACACGAAGTCTTTGAAATAAAGAAGTAATTTCAAAACGATTTTTTTTTCTAGCAATAACTATGTTGCTATATACAGCCATTACATTCCTGTGATCCTACAGACTTCTGCTCAAGTTACTGTCTCTAAATGAGAACTATCACTGAATTCAAAGGGACCGCATGAAAGGTAAGAGACATTCACAAACATTTGTGGGAAACAAAGTTTTAATGTGCCCTGCAGGACATTAATCTGTATCAAGAACTACTGAAATACTGAATTTGTTCATGGATGTTTGAAAACAGCATTATCATTTGATTACTGATGCATGGCCAGTGTGTCTGGATCTTGCAAGACACTGCATTTTTTTCCAGAAAGTGGCTACAGTATAGTTTTCAAGAAATCTCCCTCAATCTATTAAAAAAACATATCAAAGCTTAGGGACAGACATAGAATAAGGCCTCTTTTTCTTTCTTGTTGGACTGCAGTGATTTATGTAGTCCTTTGGAATGACCAGG
This sequence comes from Callaeas wilsoni, assembly GCA_013398955.1. Taxonomy (NCBI): domain Eukaryota; kingdom Metazoa; phylum Chordata; class Aves; order Passeriformes; family Callaeidae; genus Callaeas; species Callaeas wilsoni. Next base: position 16,101 of record VWPU01006924.1, read on the forward strand.
AGGCCACCCCTAACTGCCTCCAATGAGGAAGAATCTGGTTTGTGCGTGGTTTAATCCACAGTTCTGCTTGGCAGGAATTCTTTCACCTTTCCCCTGAAGTACCTGAAACAGAGAGGTTTTATACCCAGGACGTTTATAAGCAGTAGCCTATCCCTGTAGCCCAGCTTGGAGCATGTCCTGATAATCAGAACAACCTCCTGCACACCGAGGAAGTGGTGCCAGAGGCAGCAGGGCAGACCAGGAGGCAGCCTGTGTGCTGCTGAACCTCCTTATGTGATGTGTTGTAGGCTGGCTTTAACTTTGGGGGTACTTCTGCCTTTGGGACACAAAACTACATAGTCACGATATACAAAATTCTCTTTTTCTCTAAAATAAAATGCGTCTCCTGTAGGTTTTTTCAGTCTTCTGCATTACTGGGCAGAAGGTGGTTTGTCCAAATGAGAGACATGTGCTGGAATCCAGAAAACTCTCACACAGAGACAGGTGACGTGAGAGAGAAGATGGTGTCTGTAGGACTGTTCATGCTTTCTAGAGAGAGCTTTCATGTTTATTTGCTTCCATTTTGTATGTTCCATAAAGTAAGTGCTACTGCTGTTTTCCCTGCATTGCATGAAATGAGGAGGGCACTTCTTGTTCATCCTCTCAGTAGAGCAAAGGCTGGCTGTAAGTAGCTGATTATTTCTAGAATGAGCCTTTTCCCCTCAAGTCATGGAAACCTAGAAAAGTAGCAACTGCACACTGAGAACGTATTGATTAAGGATTTCATAATTGGAGTTAGCGAGGTGAGAAAAGGAAGGCAATGAGAAGATACCATCTTTGCTGTGGATAGTCTGGTTTGCACATCAGAATTTTTCCTCTGGCTGGTGAACGCTGGCAAAGACACTGCCTGCTTCCAACACACAGCTCCAGGAAGTGGTGGGAGGTGGGAGTCATTTTGCAGGAAACTCTGCTTCACCCAGTATTTGGAATTCAGGGTGACTTTCCCTCTGTGTTTGTGGTACGTGTAGGTGTGCACAGCTATGTGGAGAGAGAGCAAGGAGTGAGGGGAAAGCAAGCAGTGTGAGAAACTGCCCTGTAGATCCCAAAGTCAGAGAGGAGGAGGAGGAGGAGGTGGTGGTGGTGCGCTGGGCGTTGAAGCAGAGATTCCCCTGCAGAGCTGTGGCGGAGCAGGGATTTCACTGCAGCCATGGAGAGGACCGTGCTGGGGCCGGTACCACTCTGGACCTGCATTTTGCTGACCTCCAGGCAGCCATGGCCTGAAGGAAGCTGCTCTGCGCTGGAGGAGATTCCTGGCAGGAGCTGTGGCCCTTGGAGAGGAGCTCGTGCAGGAGCTCTCTGTGAAGGACTCTAGCCAGTGGAAGGACACTGGAGCAGGGGAAAAGTGTGAGGGGGAAGGCGTGCCAGAGAGGCCTTCTACATTTCTACCTAAGCTGACCAGAAATACAACATTTGCAAGATTCATCCATCTTGTAGCTGTAATAAAACATGGCTCGGCTGCAGGAGCGGCACATACAGACACTTGGGAAACTCTTATCAATTAAATTATTGAAATGAGAGCCAAATCCCTTAGTGGCTATAAATGCTGTAATTCTTCTTAAGATAGGAAAGCAAGCAGAGCCATTCTGATTTATGATAACTGAGGATCTTGCTCTCATACTAGTAGAAATGTACTTAAAAATATAAGCAGTGGATCTGATTTATGACTTTTTATGCACTGCTGTGAATTCCAAGTAACATATAAATCAGGAGCTATTCAGTGCAGGTAAGTTATTCTTGATTCATGCACTGCTATTTTGCAGGTGTAAAGGCAGTGTAAGTGAAAAAGGTCCAGGCTCAGTATTTGATGAAACTTGAAATCTGTTTGCTCTGTATCAGTAATTTTGACTTCTTACAGACCACGTGCTGTTTCTGAAGGGTCTGTGAGAAAGACAAGCTTAGACCTGATGCACATATACTTCAACCAGAAAATGTTTAGAGCCCAGAAAAATGCCAGCTGACTTTACAGGAGCGTTTTAGAGCTCCGTCCTGATTTTCTGGAGTCAAAGAAAGCTTTGCTAATACTTCAGCAGCATCAGGATGTGCTACTATCTACCATATTCCTGTTGTAGCCTAGTTACTGAGCCGCAGAGCTGCTGCTGCATCAGCTTCTTGGCCAGTCCTTTTGCTAACAAATTGATTTAAATAGATCTGTTGATGCTGTAAAAGGAGCTGAGTATTACTGAAAGGTCTGTGAATTTCCCTCTGGCTGGTCTCTGAATTTCCCTGGGCTGGTACAAGTACCTGAGGAGGCAACAGCAGAATCGTCTTGTGTGTGTTTGTCTGAAACATGGTTATTGCCTGCCTATATTTATGATGGGGTATGTCTTGCAGGCAAGAACTGGTTCATTTGAGTTCTTGGTCACTAAGAAATGGACCCTCCCTGTTCATGGTTTCTGGGGAGCCAAACCTGCACGGGTCCCACTGCCAATGGATCAGCCACTGTGGTGGGTTTGTTCGTTTACTCATTTGGGGTGGATTTTTTCAGAATGGGAGGCAGAAGGGCTTTTCGACCTATGCAAAATGCTGCACTTTCTCTGGGTGACTAATAAGTCTTGCTGTTGTCCTGCTATTTTTCTCTTGGCTGTGCAATATCTGCTTTTTTTTTTCACTTCTCATCTCCCTTTACCGAGTTGTAATTGACTGAGTGATGTGTTGACCTTGACTGGATGCCATGTGCCCACCAATCCTTTCTATCACTCCCCTTTCTCAGCTGGACGGGGAGACAAAAGATGGAAAACAACACAAAGGCTGCAGAGCTCACAGAATTCCCTGTGCTAACATTTGCTTTCTATACTGTGATAACTGAATGGCAGGAGCACGGTGCAGTTGATTGGCATGTATCAGAGAGAAGAGGAAATATGTTGTGCTCTCTGACTGTCACTCAGCTTGGAGACAAACCAAATTTATGATTTTGAATTGCATTTGTAATAGAGAAAACAAGGTCTTGAAATATTTCCTTTGAAGTCTGATTGGGTTAACCTCCTAAGTATCACTAGAACTACACCGTGATCCAGTGCATAAGAATGTCAATATTCAAAAGTGGTTTTGTGACTAATGACTATGAAACACCATGGAAAAGATTGGATGATAGCACCATCACCTGGGTCACCTTTGTTTTGTCAGCACTTAAAACCCTTTACACATGGGAAAAAACAAGTGCCTCGTCATACCTGAAGAAGCTTTGGAGCAGCCCGCTGCCTAAAACCAGAAGAAAGATTTTAGGCATCAGGCCTCTGCCAAGATTTTGGTCCATAGATTGCCCTGGGCTCTCGGATTCCTCCCTGGAGCTCAGAGCATTGTTTGCAGGAGCAGTTTGAGCTGGGTGGTTGCACTGAGCAGACGCAGATCCCTCAGCTTTGCCCTCATGGAGCCGCACGGACACCACTCGGGAAATGCCGTGCAATGCCATGTCTGATTGCTCTTTCCCCACTTAACTCTTCTGTTTGTACTTGCAGTGTAGTTTGCTGCAGATTTCCTGGAAAATTAATGCTATCTCTTCATGAAACAGAGTAATTAGTGTAATGAGCTTGTGTCTGGTATATGCATTTTTCTCCTGCAAAACCCTGGAAGTCAAGATCAACATTTAAAGCAGCTGTGCTGCTTAATAAAACAGCAGGCTTTCTCAACCAAAAGGTGGTGGTTTTAAGTATTTTTAGAGTACTTTAATGTGCACAGACTTCGAGATAATGGCAGCAAATATTTCCAGGTATAATTCTGTGGTAAAGGAGTTAGTCTGCCACTCCAGCCTCCTACTCTGAACTGTATGTCTGAAAGTGATGACATAGGAGATAATATCCAGCACCACCACCAGAAACCAGAAATTGTGACCTCCTCTCATCTGGCCACTGCTGTCAGCAAGACGTATCTCAGTCTATTCTTTTATTAGCAAATTAGATCTCATGTCGAGAAATCCGTTTTTGTCTCTCTTGCTGCTGTGCCAAGCACACTGCTTCTTTAGGCGCCCTGTGCTCTGTTGTGTTCTCATAACTCAGGGGACACCACAGCCAGGGTGCAGGCTGCAGAGGAACTCGGTGCCTTGCACGCCCCTGCCAAGACATCGCGCTCCCCGCAGGGCCTCCTTTTGCACACAACACACCATTGCTGTGTGGCAGCAGGTGACATTCCATTAAATCAGCTGCAGGCTGTGCCCACGGTCTTGGAACTGTAGGTCAAAATCCCTGTATAGGGTTTGAGACGCATTGTTGCCAGTGCTTGGGGAGAAGTCGTCTTTCAGGTACACCATGTTTGCTGGATCCTGTGAAATGAGCTAAACCAATTTAGTTCTGCGGGTGGGGAGAGGGTGGAAGAGGGAGCCGAGGCCCTGCTCACGCAGCTGTTTTTCCTCCTGCTTGTATGGGAGGAAACAGGGTCTTTATTTCCTTTTCTGCTCTGGGGTCCACTGCAACTTGAGAGAGATGCCTCCTTTGGACTCAATTCTGTTCTGAAGTCGCCACAAAACCACCAGTTCAAATTATAATGGATGTGGTACACATCCTATCCTTTGGCAACTTCTTTGGAATGACAGTACACTTACCAAAGAAAGCTCATCTTCTGGATGACTAAGATTTATAGCTTGTTCCAATCAAGTATGAATTTGCTGGTAATCCCAACCTGGACATTTCTCTTGCAAGTCATTTTTAATTATGATCATGTGAGGCTCCCTCCATCACAGTTCGTGTCACTTTTCCTCCTCTCTTTGCTGTGCAGTTTTAGATGTAGGGTCAGATTCATTGTAGGAGTAAGCCATGACAGCTCTATTGATTTCACTGGAGCTGTATCCAGCTGTGAATTTGAATGCTTTCTTTTGTCAGAATGGCTTGAAGTTGAAATGTAATGTGCAAGGCATCCGTGACTGTGTACCTTCATTGTAAGGAAGGGATGAGCACTAGAAAAAAATTGGCTCTCGTAAAACTGCAGCAAAGCTGTAAATAACAAAAGCTGTATTTTGCCATCTTGCTTTTTGTAAACAAAGCTTCTTCTGAAGGCAGTTATGTTTTGTTTAAGAGCAGATCCTAAGCTTGGAAAAACATAAATACCTATGAACTAGCCCTAGAGTTCAAATTTGTGTACAAAACCTCCTTTGATTCAAGTAGAAGGTAAATGAATGCTCATAGCTATGGCTGAATTTGTCTCATCATGAATCCAAAGGAAACATCAGGCCAAATTCATGAGAGCCAAAGGTGTCTTAAGTAAAATAAATCGTCTCTGTACACTCTATTGCACTGCCAGGTACAACACTCTCCATTGCTGGTTGTGCTTTTAGTGGGAAAGGAGCTGGCATTTGCTGAAATACCTACCGGCCAAAGACCTCTGTTGCAGACAATGAATTTTGACCTCACTGCTACATGGCATCCCTACCCAAAGCTCCATAACTGAATAAAGTCTCTAAATTTTACAGGGCAATGAGCTCCTCTCTGTTGTTTGAAGTGAGAGTGCTGCTGTCATGGAACACAGTTGTGCACTCAAAGTTTTTTAACTTTTACAACCTAAGTGTCTATTCCAACTTACTGTTAAGTCTGTAATATCAGAAAGAGAAACCCTAGAATCTTTTTTTTAATCACTTACAGTTGTGTTTGGCTATTTATTGCTTTCAAAGCTGTGGACCTATCAATAACTGATTTACTTATACATTTATAGAAAATTACATTATGCATTTATACATTTATAGAAATGAACTGATTTATATTGAGTTATCAGAAAAAAAAAAGTGATTTTGCCAAACTTAGGAATATCTGGATGACTACCTAATATATTTTAGAGCTGCATCTGTGAGCTCTGTCCCAGATCTCACATTTTTCTCCTGGGACATTGGGCAGATCTTACTTCAAAAGATAGTTGACAAAGAAGATGAACTGGAAAAAAAGCATTTCAGATGTTTGATGTTGGTCAGACTTTGACAGTCTCAAAGGGTGAGTTCAGGAGGTATTGAAACCTTTCTCTTCTGTGCAGCAGAAGCAAAATGTGGTGCTGTGCTGGCAGGGCCACACCGTGTCATTGCTGTTGATAATTGTGTCCCTGTTTATGTCAAGAGCAAAATTTCAACTGGGAGCAGGTTTCCAGGCCAGTAACATCAAAAAGTGTGAGACATGGTCAAAACCTATTCAAGTAAAAGTTTTGGAAAACTTGCAAAAGTAATGTGATCTAAATTTGACAAACTGGAATGCTGACATGAGATTTTGTCTGTATAATGTGTCTCTCAATGTGAAAGAGTTGCAGTTTGCCAGCAGGTTTTTTTTGATTTAAGAGAAGATCTCACAGCTTAAATTCATATACATGCGGTGTTATGAATATGCATAGATTAGGTTGTGAACTCTGAGTCAGAGACCAGCTGGTTTTTGTCTGTACAGAGAGCTTCTCTGCTCACTTTCGGAATTTGTCACCTTATAAACCACCATCAGATTGGACCTGAAGGAGCACTGGGTGTTTATATGATATCATAACTGAGGCCTATCAAAAACAGAGGAGGATTCTGATGCACAAATCTGCACCAGCATTATGGTACACTTCAATTTCTGTCCTGAACGTGGAGGTGACTAACTTTTATATTTATTTTTTTCCTGAAGTACTTGACTCTGTTTTGATTGTTTGTTTAATTTAGGTGGACTGGTCTGTTAGATCTGCATTTTAAACTAATCAATCTGTAATGGGTTAAGCGCATTTCAGCTGAGGTTGGTGTTGATTTCTTTGCTAATACTGAATTATCATTAGGAGAACACACATACTCCTGAAACACTTCAAGAGTGTTTTGGTGGAAGAGAAGGATGTATCAGTGAGATTGATGAGAATGAACATGCTTTCATATAAACATATGAAAGTTCATAGAGCTAAAGCTTTGAAAAATTTTATCTTACATGATGGAAAGGCTTGTAAGTTTTTGAGAGGGATTTAGCAGATATTACATTAATGCCTTGCCTAATTCTAGACAAATCGTTGAGAAGCAGCAATGCATGATGTGCAAAATAAAACCAAAACTATAAGAGAAATTTATTTTTGCTGTTTGAGGGACTAGTAATCCAAATTAAATATTTAAAAAATCTGATATCAGTGTAGGCCTTATCCATATATAAGGATAAGACCCCAAATATTGATGAAGTTACTGCACCATATATTGATTTCCTGTCAAACTTCCCTAAAATTGCCAGAAGTACCAGCATGTTCAAAAGGTAGGCAAGAGTTCCGTAGTTTGCTGTCAAATTTCTCCTAAACCGTAGTTGTGAGTCACCTGTGGGTTGTGGAGCTCTCAGTCCATAACGTAGCTGTTAATGTGAGCTTCTAGTGATACAGAGATATGCTACACTTTTTCCTAAAATTGCTTTTTTCTGTACCGTGCAAGTGGCGTAGTTGCCATAGGAATGTTCCTGGGTTGATGAAGGGAATGGTCTGCTAAGCCACTGATCTGCTGGTGGAAAAATATGAGCCTTTAAGACTAATCAGTCTGTTCTCTAAATTAACAATGGAAAGTTGCTGTGTATGGAAGAAATTGTAACTGAATGATGTTAACTGTGATTTGAAAACATGCCACTCAGCTTGGCGTGTCTTTAAGTGAAACATGGAAGTTAAGCCAAGGGACCCACTGATGGAAAAGTTATAATGTTTCAGGATTCAATACTTTTGTAATAAATAACTCACATTCATCTTAATTTCCTGAAAAGTAATTTTTCATTAATAAAGTTGTGAAGACACCAGCTGTCTGTGAACTGGGATTAAATTTGGATTCTTCCTTTGGCAAAGTAAAATGGAAAGTAAAGTTATACTCTGCATGAAAATAAAAACCCTAAGGAAATCTGTGCTGTCACAGTAGCTTGCTTAGTGGAGCACTAAGTATTTTTCACTCCTCCAGTGAAATATAAAGGGTGAAATTCTGCAAGAGGATCTGCAGGGAAATTCCTTTTCCCTAAGTTTGTCTTCTGGGTTTATACGATCTGGCCTTCAATAAAGGGTCGCCTCAAAACATATTCTGTAAATTCTGGTCCAAGTTTGTTCCCAGCAAGTGCAAAGCTAAGAAAACTCTCAGACAAAGAAAGAATGAGGGAGTGTAATACTGAGGATACAAAAATGGGATTAGGACTTTGAAAGGAAGCAGGAGGAAGAAGAGGAGCAGCAAAAGAAAAGAAGAAAAAGGGAGGCACCTAAGCCACTTTCTCCCAGAGAGACAGGGGAGATTAAAAATTCTAATTAATTAGTGAAAACTAATTAAATAACAAATGACAGAACTTTCCTGGAATAAAAGGTTAATCTTTTCTTTATTACATGCAATATAATAAAATGTAAAGCTTTTTGTACGCTTGGGGTTGGATTTTCTTCCAATGTTCAAGGAGAATATACATTACTCTTGACTTCCTCTTAAACTCATTAAAACGTGGAGAGTAGGGATCACGCTCAGGCAATCTTGTCCTTTGGCCAGCTGGTTTGTTAGGGAACCTCTGTGAGAACCTTCTGGACAGAAGCTGCAATACCGGCGCGGGGGTTCGCTCGGGCTGCCAGGCACACATCGGTGCGCTTTCCACCGGAGGGCAGTGCAGGTGCTGTTTTCCAGGAGTCGGGGCCGCAGGAATTGTCGGAGATGCTTTCTTCTCGAAGCTCGAGCAATCCCGCTGAATTCAGAGGCTGAACCGACAGGAGCGCTCGGCTTCTAGGGCTTCACCCCGCAAACAGAGATCCGACTAAAATTGCGCAAGGCTTTTCAGAAGCGGTTAGTTAGGGCTGAAAGCACACGAGGATGTGCAGAGGGTGCAACTTGGCACCCGCAGAACCTACTTGCAAAAGTAAACTTGGCTGGTAGTTGACTCTGAAAATGACCTGCTGCAGTGCTTGATGCAAATCAATAGGGTGAGGAAGCAAAAAGCAAAAGCAAGGTTGTAGGAGCTTCAGTTGGTTTGGACGGTCGGGATGGCTAGAGACGAGAGATCTCTGAGGTTGGGTCTTAGAGCATGGAGTTTATTACCAAGGGCGTGCATGTAGGGGCCCTGCTTGGAGCTGCCAGCTGCAGCTCGAAGCAGGCCAGAAAAATAAGAGAGCAAGAGAAGCAAAGGTAAGAGCAAGAGAGAGTAAGGGCAAGGAGAAGGAGAAGGAGAAGGAGAAGGAGAAGGAGAAGGA